>NW_024121677.1:1997816-2035176 GCF_016745375.1 Pimephales promelas
CACTTGATCCATCACAGAGTATTTAATCCCTGTGTGCTTTATATCTTTGGCCAGTTTAGGGCCCACATTTACAAAAAAAATCATTAAATCTGTCAACCACCACATTCATTTTGTCAACTGATGCAGGGCCGGATTAACGTAAGGGCTAGGTGGGGCTGAAGCCCCAGGGCCCGCGGGATTAGGGGGCCCGTGATTGGGGGAGAAAATGAGATTGTCAAATCATAGGAGGTTCATTTGTGCATAATACAATAAAAAGAAGTTATTGGAAAATGTGCCTGACTGATATAATTCACCGCCCAATCAAATTAACTATACAATTTGCTCCATAATGTGGGAAACGCCTCTTCTCTTTATGCTCATTGCTTTGATGTAGATAGAACATGGGTAAACCACTCAAGTGCAAAAAACATGAAGAAAGTGACAGTGGTGACACAAAAAAGGAAAAACAGACTCGAAAAACAGAAAAGGAATGCAAAACTTCCAAAATTAACAAAATATTTTTGGCTCGCGATCCTTTCATCCGTGTCCGTGGAAGACCCCGAGTGCAGCGGCAGCAGCCCGGCTTCACCCTGCTGCACAGCAAAATCCCCAGTGTTAAATGAACACTGAGAGTGTGGATTACATAAACTCTGAGCAAAGTGTTAAATGAACACTGAAACAGTGTTAAAGTTAATGAGATAATTAAGTGAATAATTGGAGTGATGATTGAGCATTATTGAAGACACCTGATGTTAACAAGCAGAATCACTGAATTGAGAAAAACAGAATTTTAAGTCACCATTATGGAGATTAGTGTTTGCTTTAGGTAGGCTCTTGACCCTTATTTCTTTAACTTTAGATTTTGTTTGGCTGCTGTACATGAGTTATAACAGCCAGATGAACAAATAGAAAAGGTGATCTGATGGTGATGTGTTTTAACACAATCATTAACCCGAATCACTGAATTCATATAGAATCTAATTTCTGAGTGAGTTTACTTTATTAATTATAGCAGCAGTGACCTGTGCAGCATAATATTCACAATATCTACAGATAATTTCAAAATAATTTCTTAAAAGCTTTTCTTATATAATTTTTTACTTCTTTACAATGTTAAAACACACACACATCAATAATTAGCCTGTGAATCTCAACAATGGTAACAGTTATAAAGCATGTTGCATTCTTGGTGCACCAATCAAAACTCATTCATGGCTCCCATCATGCATTGCTGCTTGAATAAATAATGAGCTTATGTTCAGAGGGATTGCCACCATTGCTGAGATTAGTGTGTTAATTATTGATGTCTGTGTATGCCTTTATAAAATATTTTGGGGATATTTTATTTTATTTTTTAATCATTTTTTTCATTGAAAAGGTTAAAAATGTTATGTCCTAAAATGACCATGCTGCTAAAATCCTTAAGGTAATTTTAACTTAGAATTGATGCTCTTGACAAGTTCAGCAATTCAGGTCAATTGATGATTGTGTTGAAACACAACCAACACCATCAGATCACCTTTTTCATCTGGCTGTTATAAGTCACAGACAACAGCCAGACAAAATCTAAAGTTAAAGAATTAAGGGTCAAGAGCCCAACTAAACCAAACACTAATCTCCATAATGGTGACTTAAAATTTCTGTTTTTCTCCTTCAGTGATTCTGCTTGTTAACATCAGGTGTCTTCAATGATGCTCAATCATCATTCAATTATTCACTTATTTATCTCATTAACTTTAACACTGCTTCAGTGTTCATTTAACACTCTGCTCAGAGTTATATATAATTCTCACTTCTTTGTGTTAATTTAACACTCTCAGTGTTAATTTAACACTGGGGATTTTGCTGTGTGCGTCGTCACCGACCGACCGTGTGTTTTACACGTCGAAGATGGTAAGCAAGCAGCTGAAGTAAGTTAATGAGTTAAGCACTATTTGGATGGTAATTGTTTCACGTGGAGTCGTAAGGTATTTTCAGTATTTATAGGGGCTAGTCGGTGATTTATTGCAGCCTGAATCCAGAATGTCAGTGTTTTTTCTCCCACCACTCACCCGTGTAAAAATACCGGCCGAATTATTTTTTTTGACGAACATCAGTCCAATATCCATGGTCTACATGGGCATTTTTGCCCCGATGAGTTTTTGTCTTACTCTTATTGTAATATTACATAATATAAAATAAATAAATCACAAGTAAAAGCGTAGTTTTCCCCAAATTTCAGCACAATTGGTAATGTGATGCAACAATAAATTAGTTTACAAATAAGTTAACATTGAGAGCTATGTTTTGGTTTATCGTCACTTCGCCGATGAAATCCCAAAATGAAACCACAGCAGAAACAATCTCTGATATTGTTAGTGGCGATTCATTACTGAATCCCCGTTTTGAACGAATGGTTTCATTTAATGATTAAATGACTCCTCGTTTGCTTCATCGTTGAATCAAACAGCGGTTTGAACTGGTTTGAACAAATCGGTTGAATGAATGACTCGCTTATTAAGACAGTGAGTTGCCGCCACCTACTGTTAGTTTTAGTTTCACAATTAGAGTAGCCTTCCCTTCAATTAAAAATTAGAAATCATTTTATATTTAATTATTAAATAAAATAACAATCATAGCATTTATGTCATTGCAAATGCAGTGTAAATGTATTATTTTTTTTACATATCCACATGAGAAACAATTACCATCTGAATAGGGCTTTAGAAAGCAAACGTTTTATTAATGCTTTTTCCCTTTAGATAAAAATAAGAGTAATAGCCTGGTGCACGATGAAATATCGGGGCCATCATCATCACCACCACCACCACCAGACATCATAACGGATCAGAATGCAGGGGGAAATTACATCTACAGTACTGATCCGGGATGTTGGCCTGCTGACATTAGCATACAAGGCCAAAATTATTGGATCAAAAAAGGACCAGTTACATGTCAGAATCGCAGCTGTGATTTTTCTGCTTCTGAAAAACAATACAAACACCAAAAACGGGCGTTTTCAAAGACCCTTCTGAGCCGAAAACTTGCGAATGGTGAGTCTGTTCCACGTGACTGGCTTCTGTACTCTCCAATCAAAGGATCAGTGTTTTGTTTTGTTTGCAAATTGTTTGGAGGCATTTCATCATTTTCTGGACCGTCTGGATACAGTGACTGGACACAGTCGCATTCCTGATCATGAGAACTCTGAACATCACAGAGAGTGCATGGTAACTTGGGTGACAAGGACATCTGAAAAGGGACAGATTGATGAGGGCCTTAGGGATCAGTTCAAATTGGAGCGTCAGTACTGGGAGGATGTGCTTAAAAGGGTTGTAGCTACAGCAGCGGCCAGCTGGTGAAGTGGAAAGCTTACCTAGCGGACTACTCTGCCTGTGGATCCCGGCGTCATTTTGGTTCGCCTTCGGTTCACTTTATATCCTGGCGTGTTATGGATCCTGCTGGGACTTGGTTGATACCGATTGTCGGCTCAGATATGGAGTTTTCTCGTCAACGCTCACCTCGCCCTAGGAAAGGCGGTGTTAACCATGGAAACCTTCGGTCTTTGAGTTATGTAACTCGTACGACCAGTTCCCCTGCTCTTGTCAGAGCTGCCTTGATCAACGCCAGATCATTGGTGAATAAGACCTTTATTTTAAAAGAGTTTTTTTTCCCAGCATAATTTGGATTTTTTATTTGTGACTGAAACTTGGTTAAATATTAGTGAGCTGACCCCCTTTTCTGAACTTCTACCGCTGGACTGTACATATTTTAACTCCCCGAGGTCTACTGGTCGAGGAGGAGGACTTGCCGTTATTTTTAAGGAAAAATACAACTGCAGGCAGTTGTCAACGATAACGTTTTCGAGTTTTGAGTTAACAATGTTTGAATTGGGCAAATTTCAGCCCATTCTGTGTGCTCTTATCTATCGACCTCCTAAATATAACAAGCTTTTTATTAGGGATTTTACTGATTTACTGTCTGAAATTATGCCAAAATATGATCGGATTTTAATTTTAGGAGATATAACATTCATGTATGCTGTCCCATGAATCTGTTGGCTAAAGATTTTTTTAAAACTAATTGATTCATTTAACCTTACACAGTTTTTAAGTGGTCCAACACAGATCCATGGCCACACATTAGATCTTGTCTTGTCATGCAGTTTGCCTATTTTAAATATTGAGATACAAAAGCCAGTTTTTTCTGATCATGCACCAATTTTATTTGATGTTTTTCTTTCAAATAACACTGTTAAGTTTTGTGCTCCACCTCGTATCCACAGGATGATTAAACCTGCCACTGCTGCACAATTTTCTGAAGCATTTACTAATGTTATAGAGACTACAGAGCCATCTGCCTCCCTATGTACAGATCGGCTAAATACCTCTCTGATGTTATCAATAAAAATGGCCATAAACCTCATGTTCTTTTTAGAACAACAAATTCTGTTCTTCATACCCCTAAATATGTAATGCAGGAAGAATCTACTGTGACTTGTGAAAAATTTCTCCACTTTTTTGTGAATAAGATCACCACTATTAGAGCTAGCATTTCACCTCCAGCCTCTGATCCTTCCATTTTTACTGAGTGTGCTGCAGTCTTCAGTGAGTTTGAGCCTGTTTCCATCGTGGCCCTTAATGATATTTTAAACCATTTAAAACCGTCAATCTGTTCCACTGATATTATTCCACCACGTATATTTAAAAAGGTATGGAACAGTATTGGATTATATATTCAAACAATCATAAACAGTAGCCTTACTTCTGGTTATGTGCCACTTTGTTTTAAAGAGGCTGTGGTGCAGCCCCTTATTAAAAAACAAAATCTAGACACTTCAGTTCTCTCAAATTATCGTCCGATTTCTAAACTTCCTTTCATGTCCAAGATTTTAGAGAAGGTAGTTCTGGTGCAGTTACAAGCCTATTTAGATCTGCATGGTATTCTTGAGGTGTTCCAGTCTGGTTTCAAAACTTTTCATAGCACACAGACTGCACTTTTAAAAGTTTTTAACGACCTTTTGATTTCAACAGATTCTGGTGATCCTACAATTCTGATGCTCTTAGATCTTACAGCAGCATTTGATACGGTTGACCACAGTGTTCTTATCTCGCGTCTTGAGTACAGCGTGGGGATTAAGGGCACTGCATTAAAATGGTTTAGATCGTATCTCTCAGAGAGAGTGTTTAAAGTTGAGTATGTGAGCTCAAATTCTCCAGTTGCACCAGTGCATGCCTGATAGCGCTCCGGCGCCACGCCGGATTTCCGGCGTTCAGACGTGTCTGGGGAAAAAAAAAAAACAGGTTTGCGCACTAAACCACATATGTAACCTTACTTCAGCCAATCGGCAATAGGGTAGGGGCTGGTCTTGGGTTTTGGCCAATCAAATTGAATCAGTAGTCACTTCACGTGCGATCAGTTTTTTGTGCGTTTTCCACACTGGCAGCGCGAAATCTAGCCGAAGTCATGGAGCGCAACTTTATGAAGCCGGGGGAAGACACCAAACTTGTCGATAAAGGCATAAAGAATAAATGGCGCTGGTCTTGGATAGAAGAGGTGGGTAGAGACGAAAAGCCCTTTGGAAGCTGGTGTCAAAAACTCCGGCAACCAGGAGCATGTTTCTGCACTTTGTGTGCAAGGAAAATATTATATGGAACTAGCGGGAAAAAAGTGCTGCCACGGCACGAGTTAGACCCTAGTCATCAAGCAGCTGTCCGAGCGATTCAACACACCTCACGTTTGCCGGGGGCAACAGCCACAGCAGATATCCGACCCTCAATGACCGATCGTGTGGCTGATTTAAAAATTCGCTTGTGCTCCTTCATTGCCGAGTTCGATCTGTCATTTACAATCGCTCATCCACTCGTCACTCTGTGTCAGAAATTAGCGGAGGATAAACTCGCCCTAACGCATCTGTCTGTTTCGAGGCAGCAACCTCAAATAAATAGTAACAATTTCAACATATGCATGAAAAAAACGAATTATTGAAAATGATCAATATATGATAACGATATTCAAAAAAGGGATGGGCACCCCTCCAGCACATGCACACACAAACACACAGGCTACATAACATGTGAGCAAAGCGGAGCAGCATGACGCTTAAATATAAGTTAAAAAAAACAAAAAACAAAATAAACATAAAATATACGTTTCACATTTGTTTTTAATAATATTAAATTACTTATTTTTATTATTTCATATATGTTGAGTAGGCTATGAAAAGGGAACCGCATGAGATGAGTAAGATAGGATCAAAATTCAAAAGCTGCCCAATATCGGAAAATATTTGGAGTGCGTCAGACATGATTTTGACCACTTATTAAGTTTTGTTTTGTAGAAAGCTTGTAAATTTCGTTTCATATAAATTGTATCTTCATTTTAATAAATGTTTCATCGACAAATTGACTAGATTAATACATTAGAAGTAAATATCAGACAATATAATCAGGACACAGAGGCGCGCAGGTGAACCGGAGCGCGTCTCATAATATGAACCGAAACACCGCGATGCTTGCCTCACACAGGCCTGAGAACTAGGCTACAGAAAGCTTTAAATATCTACTTTTAAACAAAACAATTAAAAACTAAAATAAATTGGCAACTCTCTGCGTATGTAGGCTAATTCGAAGTATGCGTTTCTATAGGCCTATGCGCGTTCACTGCGAAGATGGCGAGTAAGCATCATCAACTTTATCTTTGTTGCTGACACTGACAGAAAACACTAGTTTATTAATAAACAATTCAAATGTTTCATGCATAATCATTACTTTTGCCGGTTCTTTGTGGCAAGCTTTATGCATACGTTGAAATGCGGAATAGGCAATTAAAAACGCTCATATGGTTTCTCTCCCATTTAATTAAATCAATATATGTGATTACTGATAATACAAATGGCTTAAATGATCTACTACTAGTCGACTAGAAAACTAGGACTCATTTTGAGGAATAAATGAACATAATAAACCTCTGTTCAGATTGCCGCCGTGCTGGATTGCGTGGAACGCTCATTGAATTTGAGGATTTATCGTGTTTAGGCTAAAAACAGGGCTGGCGCTTTCATTTGGCATGAAATGACACGACAAACTCGTTTTTTTTTTAAAAATGGCGTTTATCGCGTTTTGAAAAAGAGCTCTTCAAATTGAGTGTTACATTACATAGGGTTTTGTTGCACTGTAACTGTTTAAAAAATATATTTAAAATAAATGGTGCATATTTTGCATTAAAATGAATATCTCCTTGTTCATGCGTCCTTATTTTCTATGGTTAGGCTACTAATGAATTCCTAGTTTACTTTGGAGAATTATAATTGCCACGCTCTGACCTTTCTTCACAGCAAAATCCCCAGTGTTAAATTAACACTGAGAGTGTTAAATTAACACCGAGAAGTGAGAATTATATAAACTCTGAGCAGAGTGTTAAATGAACACTGAAGCAGTGTTAAAGTTAATGAGATAATTAAGTGAATAATTGAATGATGATTGAGCATCATTGAAGACACCTGATGTTAACAAGCAGAATCACTGAAGGAGAAAAACAGAAATTTTAAGTCACCATTATGGAGATTAGTGTTTGGTTTAGTTGGGCTCTTGACCCTTAATTCTTTAACTTTAGATTTTGTCTGGCTGTTGTCTGTGACTTAAAACAGCCAGATGAAAAAAGGTGATATGATGGTGTTGGTTGTGTTTCAACACAATCATCAATTGACCTGAATTGCTAAACTTGTCAAGAGCATCAATTCTAAGTTAAAATTACCTTAAGGATTTTAGCAGCATGGTCATTTTAGGACATAACATTTTTAACATTTTCAATGAAAAATGATTAAATAAAAAAATATCCCAAAAATATTTTATAAAGGCATACACAGACATCAAGAATTAACACACTAATCTCAGCAATGGTGGCAAACAGATCACCTCTGAACATAAGCTCATTATTTATTCATGCAGCAATGCATGATGGGAGCCATGAATGAGTTTTGATTGGTGGCACCAAGAATTCAACATGCTTTATAACTGTTACCATTGTTGAGATTCACAGGCTAATTATTGATGTCTGTGTGTCTTAACATTGTAAAGAAGTAAAAAATTATATAAAAGCTTTTAAGAAATTATTTTGAATATTCTGTAGATATTGAGAATATTATGCTGGACAAGGTCACTGCTGCTATAATTAATAAAGTAAACCTCACTCAGAAATTAGATTCTATATGAATTCAGTGATTCGGGTTAAATGATTGTGTTAAAACACATCACCATCAGATCACCTTTTCTATTTGTTCATCTGGCTGTTATAACTCATGTACAGCAGCCAAACAAAATCTAAAGTTAAAGAAATAAGGGTCAAGAGCCCAACTAAAGCAAACACTAATCTCCATAATGGTGACTTAAAATTCTGTTTTTCTCATTCAGTGATTCTGCTTGTTAACATCAGGTGTCTTCAATAATGCTCAATCATCACTCAATTATTCACTTAATTATCTAATTAACTTTAACACTGCTTCAGTGTTCATTTAACTGTCACCCCCCCTTTTTTGAATAGACATGAAAATGCACATTTCGAACTTAAATGGTTGTAATTCAAGAATGCTTTGGAATATAGACATATGATTGGTCTTGTTTTAAAGAAGACATTTGGCAGATTTTTGTAGAAGTGAAATAAATTAAGAAAGTGAAACAGAAAAAAAGTTATAGAAGTTTGAGTTTATGGAAATGTACAATGTAAAAATATTAATTATTCATATTTTACATAAAATATATATTTTCAAAACCTGGGCTACTCTAAAATGTCAGAAAGATCAAAGCCAAAAATATGAACAAGTTTTGTTTCAAATTTTAGGTTGATATCTCAAAAAATGAGCTTTCAGTAAGATTTTGTTTGAGCGCAGTACCAAACTTTTTCACTAGGGCACAATCAGACTCCATTACTGCCCATATAAGGGCGCCTGCATTTCCATTCGTTTTTTGAGTGATATGAACCATTATTTTCACAATTTTTATACAATTTCTGAAGTAGAGATCCTATTCAGAAGTAGCATGGGAAGTTTGGCAGATTTTGATATGAATTGAACCTCTAAGAAACACATACAAAGAACACGCATGCAAGTCATAGCTAGCTGCCACGTCACAAATGGTGAATTTATTATTTTTTTCTTGATATTTCAAACTTTTCAGACCTTTTTTTTCCAAAATAATTGAATGGATTCTATCTTTTGAACTTTTGGCATGAAAACAAACTGAGGTATCTACCATTTTTTATGATTTTTCATGTTTACTGCTATTTTAAAATAAAGGTCTGAACACGCCTTATGAGTATGAAAATATTCTTGTTTTATATTGATAAATTATGGCTCCTCTGTAATATATTTTGAAAATCAGTCACCAAATATGGAAACTAGAGATTGTAAGCTTTCAAATGATATATAGTTTGTCAATATTATTTAAAGTATTTACTAAGATATTATTGTTTTAAAAATATAGTGGCAAACGTCCCACCTGTGGGACCGTGACAGTTAAGTGGTTTAACTCAAGGCCATATCAGCAAATCTTGCAAAAAGAGAATGGAATGTAAAGAATGTTCCCAAAAACACCCAGACATTCTACACATAAAGGAGAATCGAAAAGAAACCAAAGATGTTGAACTACCAGACAGGAAAATCTCATGTGCCCAAGTCTCTCTTAACCACCAATCAAGCGATAAAACAGAATATGGAGGAGATAACTGTGTGCTGTCAATTGTGCCAGTAAAGGTTAAGTCAAACAAGGGCGACAGAATTGTAGAAACTTATGCTTTCCTGGATGCAGGAAGTACAGCTACATTTTGTACGGAGGAATTGCAAAGGAAACTGAACCTGAAGGGGAAACCAACTCAGATTCTGCTGAGCACTATGTGTCAAGACAAGCCAGGAGAGCAGAAATTAGTAAACAGTTTCATCCTCACAGACTTGGAAGTGTGCGCGTTGGAAGAAACAAAGTACTTTGAGTTACCAAAAGTCTTCACACACAGCAGTATTCCTGTTCAAAATGAGAACATTCCTAACCAAGAAGACATCAGAAAATGGTCATACCTAAGTCAAGTAAGCATACCCAATATCGATTCAAATGTAGATCTTCTAATTGGAGCCAACAATTCAAAGGCAATGGAACCGTGGTACATCATCAACAGCCAACAAGATGGACCGTATGCTGTAAAAACTGCACTAGGATGGGTAGTGAATGGACCCATCAAAAAAGAAAGCAACACTTCACAAAGGTCCAAATTGCCACATCATTCAGTTAATCGGCTCTCAGTGGTGGAAATAGAGCAATTGTTGATTCAGCAGTACAATACTGATTATCCAGAGCGCCAGTATGAAGAGAAAGAGGTAATGTCCCTGGAGGACAAACAATTCATGCAAGTAGTGCAAGAAAAGACTAAGTTTGAGGATGGACATTACTGTGTGAAACTGCCATTGAAAAATGAAGCAGTCAAGATGCCAAACAATCGAAATGTTGCTGAACTGCGTGCAGCTAACCTGAAGAGAAAGCTTCAAAAGAACTCAAGTTTGCTTGAAGACTACAGTAGCTTCATGGAGAGCATAATAGAGAAAGGATATGCAGTTAAAATTCCCACAGAACAGCTTGGTCGCAGCGACAGCAGAGTGTGGTATATACCTCACCACGGGGTGTACCACCCAAAGAAAAAGAAAATTCGAGTGGTTTTCGATTGTACTGCTTCATTCCAAGGCATGTCTCTGAACGGTCAATTGTTACAGGGTCCAAACCTCACAAACACACTTATTGGTGTCCTTACCAGGTTTAGAGAAGAACCTATAGCCATGATGGCTGATGTGGAATCAATGTTCTATCAGGTGAGGGTTCCAGAGGAGGACGCAGATCTGCTTCGCTTTCTTTGGTGGCCAGAGGGCAAGCTGGATGCACCTATAGAAGAATTTAGGATGATGGTGCATATATTCGGAGCCGCTTCATCACCTAGCTGTGCCTCTTATGCATTGAAAAGGACAGCAGAGGACAGAAAAGAGGTAGCATCTCCAAAGGCTGTCGAAACAGTTTTGCACAATTTTTATGTGGACGACTGTTTGAAGTCTGTGTCTACAGAACAAGAAGCAATTGACTTAGCAAAGGATGTTAGAAATGTGTGTGCTGAAGGAGGTTTTTGCTTAACAAAGTGGGTAAGCAATAGTAGGAAAGTATTATTATCCATCCCAGAAGAACAAAGGGCCAGTGGGGTAAAGGACCTGGACTTGGATCAGGATTCTCTGCCCATCGAGAGAGCACTTGGCATGCAGTGGTGTACAGAAAAAGACACCTTCACATACGACATCAAGGTACAGGAGAAGCCGTTGAGTAGAAGGGGTATTCTCTCGGTTGTTAATTCAATCTATGATCCTCTTGGGTTTCTGGTGCCACTCATCCTGCCAGTCAAGCTCCTTTTAAGGGACATGTGCAAACAAGGATATGGATGGGATGAACAGATTGAGGGCAAGCGTGCTGATCAGTGGGTCAAATGGCTAGAAGACCTAAATCACCTCTCAGACTTCCAGATCAAAAGGTGCGTAAAACCAGAGAAGTTTGGTAATACATCAGAAGCACAGCTGCATCATTTCTCTGATGCCAGCGAGAATGCTTACGGCACAGTCACTTACCTGGTACTTTCCAATGAGCAAAATCAAAAACATTGTTCCTTGTTGATGGGAAAGTCAAGAGTTAGCCCACTCAAGCAAATCACAATCCCTAGACTTGAACTGACCGCAGCAACCATAGCTGTCAAAGTGGACAAAATACTAAGACAAGAGCTTCAAATCCCACTACAGCAGTCCGTTTTCTGGACAGACAGCACTACCGTGCTTAACTACATCGACAGTGAGAGTGCACGCTTCAAAACATTTGTAGCGAACAGGATCTCACTAATAAGAGATGCTACTACTCCATTACAGTGGAGGTATGTCAGGACATCACAAAACCCTGCAGATCAAGCCACCAGAGGTCTTAAAGCAAAGGACTTTATACAAGAGGAAACATGGGTTAAAGGACCCGACTTTTTGTTGAAACCAGAAGAAGAATGGCCACAAAGACCGGATCGTTTGTGTCAAAATATTCAATCAGATCCTGAAATCAAAAAAGAGTTCAAGGTCAATATTCTCGACTTGAGAGAAAACAATGATGTTCTGAGTAAGTTAACTCATTACTACTCAAGCTGGTTTCGTCTGAAAAAGGCAGTGGCATGGATGCTAAGACTCAAGGAAACACTGTTACAATTGTCTAAAGCAAGAAGACAGTTTCAAGAATCCATTGCACAATCAGAAAAAGACCCAGAAAAACAATCGTTCCTCTTAAAGGAGCAGATGCGAAAATTCAGATCAACTATGGAGAAAAAGTCACTGAGACTGAAGGACTTGAATGAAGCTGAAATCCAGTTAATTCAATACAGTCAAAAACAACAATTTCAGAATGAAATTGAGGCTCTGAAACAGAATATTCCTGTTAAAAGGAAAAGTCAGCTGTACAAGCTTGATCCTGTGCTTCAAGATGGGATACTAAGAGTGGGTGGGAGACTTAACAGAGCAGCCATGCCGGAGGAATCTAAACATCCCGCAATCCTCTCAAAGGCCTCCAGGGTTTCAATTCTCATTCTAAACGACATTCATCAAAGATGTGGTCACTGTGGTAGAAACTACATGTTATCTACTCTCCGACAAAAATTCTGGATCCCGCAAGCCAACTCAGCAATTCGGAAGCTTATACATAAATGCTCTGTTTGCCGCAGATTCAATGGAAGAATTGGAGAGCAAAAAATGGCAAGTTTGCCAGAAGACCGCTTGCTACCTGACAAACCCCCTTTCACGAATGTGGGCGTAGATTTCTTTGGACCCTTCGATGTAAAACGGGGCCGGAACACTGTGAAAAGGTATGGAGTGTTGTTCACTTGCCTAACAATCAGAGCAGTACACATTGAGATTGCTGATAGTCTGGACACTGATTCATGCATAAATGCTTTAAGGCGTTTTATAAGTAGAAGAGGACAGGTGTCAGTCATGCGCTCAGACAACGGTACAAATTTTGTCGGCGCAGAAAGAGAGTTGCGAGAAGCACTGAGAAATTTGAACCATAACAAAATCGAAAATACACTGTTACAAAAAGGGATCGAATGGATCTTCAACAGTCCAACTGCTTCTCATCAAGGTGGTGTCTGGGAGCGACAAATCCGCACCATAAGAAAGATACTCAACGCTCTCTTAAAGGAACAGACTATCAATGAAGACAGTCTTCATACCATCATGTGTGAAGTGGAAAGTATCATCAACAACAGACCAATAACTAGTACATCAGAAGATCCAAATGACCTTGAGGCTCTGACGCCTAATCATTTGTTGTTGTTGAAAACACAACCAAGCTTACCACCAGGTGTCTTTAACAAGGAAGACCAATATGTAAGAAAACGCTGGAGACAAGTACAGTATCTAGCAGACTTGTTCTGGATAAGATGGACTCGTGAGTACCTGCCCACTCTTCAGGAACGCAGCAAATGGTCAAGATTAAAAAGGAACTTTGTACCTGGTGATGTGGTATTAGTTGTGGACAGTTCCTCCCCTCGCAATTCATGGATAATGGGAAGAGTAGTTCAAACTTTACCAGACTCCAGTGGAACTGTACGTCGTGTAAAACTAAAGACCAAAACAAGTACACTGGAGAGACCGGTAAATAAATTGTGCTTAATTCAAGAGGCAATTTAAGACTAACAGACTAACATAGAATTATCAAGAGTATGATAATCTAAGGAAAGGTTGGAAGTTAATTCTTATGTATACATGTTCAAGTCTAAGGGCTCTTTAGTATTAGGATGTTTGTAGTAATTGTTTGGTCTCCTTACCAACCAATTAGGGGCCGGATGTGTTAGAGCCAAGTCACTTTTCTTTACATAGATGTGAAATAAATATTGTATACATTAAGCAATCAATAAATAGATAGGAGTAAATAATTTGATTTGTGTAATATAATATTTTTTGTATTGACGATGATGTCATTTCCGGCAGTGACGGTTAGTTTTTTGTGAAGCAATGTTGGAGCGACACAGTTTTTTGACCGTGTAACATTTTCCAGTTAATTTTGTTATTAAACTTGATCGAAAAGAAGTTTCTGGACTTTGATATGTTATTCGAGTTCACAATATTCTTAAATGCATGTTGATGTAAGTCACCAGCTTCTTTTAGGTGCACAAGGCCATTTGTCTCTTTCTCTGGTCTCAGGAGAAAGGTTTATGGATCCTAAAGGCGTCATGAACACATATATCCAACACATAGGATACTTCTCTATACATATGGTCAAGCTATATTGAGCATTGCTATATTGAACTTTAATTGTTATATTAAACTGTATTCTTTCTATTATATTTGCTTTCTGAGAAGCAAATGTTATCTGTTTTTCTCCCAAACGAGTGAATGTTTTACCATTATGTTTTGGTACACTTAACTGATAATAAGCCGCTCAGACTCTCTTCAGCCTTGATGGGAGCTCCTATTTGCTAGTGTCCTAGGTGAATGCGTTAACAGTGAAAATAATAGGGAAATAGGGATTTTGGTTTATGTTTGAGTGTTAAAACATAAAGGGGTCATTGAATCCAACAGTTTAAGGCACCATTTCTTTGTTGAAGTCTTACTCCAGTTAGACTAAAGTTTAGTGCTAGTCTTCTTGGTTGCAGGTTAAGCAACCACTGCCATTATTGGAGGTTGAATGAGTTGTTGTTCTAGACACACTGGCGCCAGCAACCCAAATCTATGACCTGGAAGGTCATGACGTGCCTCATCGATGGAGATATGCTTCGTCTATCTGTATATGTGTGGAAAATTACTGTGTATCTATATCTTAGCCAATGAGAATCATTCAACGTGTAAGCAATGACGTAGCTTAGACCTTGAAAATGGTATAACTGCTGTGATTGTTGTAACTGGAAGGGGGCGGCCTACGAACTCCTGAGTGAGTCTTGAAGCTGACTTCTGCTGATGAAATGGCAAACTATGTTTAGTAAAACTTTCTTTAATTTTTATAATTCCGACTCCGGGTCTTCATTCTTCATATCTGGTTCTGGGTCCTTTAATTGTTAACCCCTAACAACATATCATACAAAAATGTATTCTAAATACGCATTACTAAAAGCCAGATATTTTGTCTTTAAAAATAAAAGTTATTTAGTTTGAATGCATTTACAGTGATCATAAATACAGGGCACATTACAATATTATTTTCACATATTAATTTCTGGCTATTTTCAGGGGTCCAAACAACATTTAGAGTACACAATTGAATTAGTCTTTTTCAAGATAATATATAGTATAACATTTCCATAAGTAGCCTACTTATTTACGTATACAAACGTTTTACTCTTGTGGCATAAACAATAAAACAAGCACGTGTTAAAGTCACCCTGAAATTACAAGAGACAAATCTTGTTTTTTATGGAATATTTATTTGCACATCATTTTTTTTTTAAATTCATGTGTCCTCATAATCTTTAATCAAAACAAGATCTCTTTCCTTATGCAATGACATCTCTTCTCTGACGATATGTTTACTAGCAAACCATCAAGTCCCACCCAACATTTCTGTTCTCATAAAAAGAAGAAGCTCACATCAGATAATACACTCTTGAAAAGAAAGGATCTGATGTTTCCATAAAGAACTTCCACAAGTGTTCTTTAGATTATTAAAAAGCCACACATATTATACAAGTAAAAGATAAAACATTATATATATAAATAAATAAATATAAAATTATGATATGTATCAAAAATAAATAAATAAACAACTATGAAAATTGTGCTGTTAAGTAAGTTGTGCATTAAGAAGCGTCAACAATCAAGTCAATGTGCATTATCAAGTCAATAAACAGTCAAATCTCAACAATCCATTGTCACAAGATGACTTTCAAGCCAAATAAACCACAAAAAGAAAGTAAGTGGCATAAATTTATTAACAGAATGTAAATCTCCCAGGTGTGGTCTTCTCTGTCATCCCTCCTCCTTTTATCCTTCCGGAGCTCCTTCATGGGACAGGTGTCACTTATTAGTCTTTGCTCCACCTGCCTCGCTCCACTCCCACAGCCCTCGACACCACAACTGACTGAAGACAGGAATCAACTACTCCATGACCTGAAATAAAAACATAAATCAGTCTTATTTGTCTAAATGCAAATGCAAAAAAAAAAAAAAAAAGAAATTCTCCTGTAAAACGCTGTCGGATCCAAATATGGTCATTTCCTTTTTTTCAGCAACCAATCGTGAAAGTAAAAGGGGGGATTTTAACTCTAAATGCGTGATCTCATTGGCTGATGCTAAATCTTCAAAGCCAGTTTTCTCAAAATGAACTTTTTCACCAAACTTTCCAGTCTTGTACCTAATTATATTAAGAAGACATTTACAGAGCGATTTGTAAATATATTATTCCTAGCCTAATTTATATAACATTATATTCCAAAAAACTTGGCAAAAATAATTTTTTTAGGGCTTTTTTTCTCATCTAATATGTGAACACAATGAAAAAATAATTTTCAACCTGGCTTTATCCAATACTCAGATTTCGTTTTTTAAAATATATGCAAATTAGTGCACATTTAATTAGATAATGCCTCATTTGCATATTTAAACATAAAATTACACAAAACTTGTGAATTTTTTTTTCTCATCTTAATGTAGGTAATCAACTGGGAAAGTTTCATGTTGATATCTGCTAGCTAAAAAAAATGACCATACTAGAGCCAAAACAATAGGGTCCTCTCACCATCGGTGCTCGGGCCCTGAAAAACTTAAGCTAACCTAACCTTAAACCAGTCGTGGAGATGCATCTTCTTCAGAATGGGTCTTTGCTGTTGCCAAGGTTGCAGACAATCACAAATCATCTGGCAGCACTCTGTGCAAAAAGACAAGAGAGATTACATTATGAACCTTAACATGTCATTTACATATATGCACTATTTTAAAGCTCTTGGACAGTTGTCCTTCTTTGCTCTTGGATGATCTCACCTTGTGATAGGCCAGGACTGCTCCAGATGTTTGAGTTGATCATGTACAGGTCGCTGTCTGAGGGATAAGCTCCGCACACCATTGCAAACAGCAGGATGCCTAGAGACCACACTGTCGTCGGCTTGGCGTAGTACTTGCCGTAGAACTCGACCTCTGGAGGACAGAACAGCTCTGTGCCTGGAGGAAAAAGATTATGTTTGATATTTAATACATTTCCACAGCATGTTGACCATACATAATGAACAAAGCGGTCATAATGTTCATAATACATACCACTGAAGACATCGAAGGCAGTGTTCTTCATGAGTGCACCGCACCCAAAGTCAATCAACTTGACCTCCATGGTGTCCAGGTTCACCAGGAAGTTCTCCAGTTTGATGTCACGATGGAAGACACCACGCTCGCATGAAATTTGAGCAGCACGAACGGCCTGCCGCATAACACCCGAACCAGTCTAGAATAGTCCAAATATAAACACTTATTGGTGTACCATAGTGATTCAATTCGGGATAAGACACAAACACGGTTTGGAAAAAGGGTTCATGATTGTTTTAATTTTGAACGGACAGTAGCTTTAAAGTTGCAAATCAAAAATGAAAAGAAAGATTTTGATCATGGCATGATTTGAGAGTAGTTTGATTAGATGCCATTACAAAACCAGTCAGTATGTGAGAATTTAAATTCGGCAACAAATAGATTTGCATTTTTAGAGAAGTTGAATTCAAGTGCCCCTACAATGTAAAAAATGATTTTTTTTTGGTGAAGTAAATCCTAAAAACAACAATGTAATTTACATGAAAAAGTTAGTTCAGGCAAGAATAAAAAAAAAAAAAAAAAAAAAACTAAGTAAATTCCATATCAGTACTTAATTCAAGCTAGTAGAAATTAAAGTGTAAAATCAACTCATTAAAATTAAGTAAAACTGACTAAATTTTTCTGATACTGGGGTTCCCATCATGCACTGGACCTTGAATAATTACTGAGGTTCATTTTTCACCGTTTTCCAGCTGTAGTTACACTGTTTTATCATTGATTTTTGTTGTCAGTATTAGTAACTTGCCATTTTGTGATATTTTGAGTATTTTTTTTGCTCAAAATGACGCATTCAAACACAAAAAACGACCCATGAAATGTGTATTGTCTACCAAGTATTGAGGTCTTTGCGTTCACATGATGCTTAACATCTGATGATGTAATATAAATTACGTAGATGATCTAGAACACATACTATAAATGACAAATAAAATTCAATATTATTGTTTAAGTGAAATGTAATGCAAAGGAAATCGGTATTAATCAACCTTTAACTAGCCGAGTTAAAATTACTTATTTTCCGTAAAGTTTACTTAATTCCATATTCCATGTAAATTTAACTTAAAGATCTCTAATTAAAGCTACTGATAAATTTGTTTAGGTTTTTACTTGGCAAATCTTTGTAAATTTACTAGCATTTTCTGAGTTTTTGAATTTACTCCATTTTTTTTAAGTGTACATAAAGAACCTCTCTAATTTTGTTCATTATTTTTGTTTAACATATAGCTCCAACTTCTGAAGTCCTCCCTGCTGCCGAGGAACAGCCAGAGGAGGAACAGTCAGAGCTGAATGTCCTGCTCAAGAGTAAGAACAAGTCAATCAGATTTAAAAAAATTATAACTTATAAAATAAAATGTATAGATATAATTTAATTTCATACTAACTGTTATTGTTTCTTTTATTAGGCCCCATTTGCGAGTTTTATGAAATTGGCCAGAAGCTGGGCGAAGGAGGATTTGGCTCGGTCTACGAAGGAACTCGACGCGTGGATGGACTTAAGGTTTCTTTTTATTCCTTTTTCTACATATCTGTTCAGGATTTATGTTTGCTATGATATGACTAATTTCTGTGCACACACTAATTGGTAAATCTTGGTTTTGTTGCTCAGGTGGCTGTGAAGTTTTCACTCAAGTTTCCAGAAATGCCATACGTCAAAGTGGTGAGTATGCTGTGCTATCTATCTATTTATAACCTTTTCTATTAATTTGTGGACTAAGTCCTTAATTGGGAAACCACCTCCATCTAACGGTCACATTGTCTTTCTTTTAGCCTGGTCACCGCAAACCCCTCCCCAATGAAATCGGCCTGACATTGATGGCCAACAAGGGTCACCAGGTTCCTGAGATCATTAAACTACTGGACTGGGAGGACGACTCAGACCACTACATCATGGTCATGGAACGGCCATCTCCTTGCATGGACTTGTTTAGTTTCGTGGAGCTCCATGGAGGGATCCTCTAAGAGCAGACTGCGCGGCATGTTATGCGGCAGGCCGTTCGTGCTGCTCAAATTTCATGCGAGCGTGGTGTCTTCCATCGTGACATCAAACTGGAGAACTTCCTGGTGAACCTGGACACCATGGAGGTCAAGTTGATTGACTTTGGGTGCGGTGCACTCATGAAGAACACTGCCTTCGATGTCTTCAGTGGTATGTATTATGAACATTATGATCGCTTTGTTCATTATGTATGGTCAACATGCTGTGGAAATGTATTAAATATCAGACATGATCTTTTTCCTCCAGGCACAGAGCTGTTCTGTCCTCCAGAGGTCGAGTTCTACGACAAGTACTACGCCAAGCCGACGACAGTGTGGTCTCTAGGCATCCTGCTGTTTGCAATGGTGTGCGGAGCTTATCCCTCAGACAGCGACCTGTACATGGTCAACGCAAACATCTGGAGCAGTCCTGGCCTATCACAAGGTGAGATCTTCATCCAAGAGCAAAGAAGGACAACTGTCCAACTGGTTCTGTTTATTAACCGCTAGAGCGCCAAAAGTTACGGACTGCTCCTTTAAAATGGATGTCATAATGACAGCAAATAGTTCTCATTTATTATGAAGAATCATCCATTAATCAATACCGCCCTAAAAAGGCTAAGTGCAGTGCTTGGCCAAATCTCCGATATAATCCCGAATTATTCTGGAAGTCTTTCTCAGCCTGAGCCAGGTCGTATTTTGCAGCTCTTCGACGACGAAAGTGGAGAGTGGGCCATCTCCTCCAGCTCATTTTCTCCTCTCTCCCTCCATCAATCTCACCAGTCCCAACAGTCTCATCAAGCCGATGAGAATGGTTTTCTGCCGTGTTGGTGGTGTATTTGAGAAGTACACAGGGTTCGCGTACGCACTCCGTGTTCGGTCGTGAATTTAGCTGTCCCATGATAAATACGTTGTCACTCTGATAACAGATAATCCAAAACTTCTACCTACAAAATTCACTCTGATAACAGATAATCCAAATCTTCTACTACCTACAAACTGAAAAAGTGACTTTCATTGTTCAATATACTCCAGTCTACTGTGACGTAAAATGAAGTTCTAAAAGTGACGTGTCACGTGCATTCCAACGGCTCTGAGCGCTCTAGCGCGAACTATCGCGACGTCATGTTTTCAGTTTGAATGCCGCGAAAAACAAACACAACATTCGCTGAGGAAGTCACTTAAATTAGTTAAAAATAAAAAGAATGAAATGTAGTTAAACTTTATGGAGGAATTCTTCATATTGTAATTAATGCCCCCACTTAGTTTACCAAATTATATGAACATTAAAAGTGTCTATGAAAAGAAAGAAATATTGAGCTTTTTTATGTATATTTATTTAGTTTTTATTTGTATTTTTTCTTCTTCTTCTCCTTTGTTTTTGTTATTCCTGTTTATTTGTTTAAACATGTTTCAATATGATATCTGTCATGTGAAGCATTCCTCTTATATACTGTATATACTGTATTTTGTACTTATTGTATTTTGATTTATTTCTCAATAAAATAAATAAATAAAACACAATACAAAGTGGGAAAGAGCTTTGCGATTGACTGTACAACTAGATTTGACAAAAAAGCAAATGGATCGCTGCAATTCACAGAAACAACTGGACTCCAGTCAGCGAAAGGTGGATTTGCAGTTATCATTTTGAGTCAATATGCTGAATTTAGCTGTAAAAGCATACCCATATATTATGTATTGTTATATATATTAACAACTCATCAATTAAATATTTATCATTGCATATTCTGCATTATTGGATGTTTTTAATTAAACACTGACCAAAAAAAAACAACAAAAAACTATAAAGTTTTAGGGCTGGACGATGGCTATTATGAAAATATTATAAACTGCGAGAAAACAAACTGATTAGTAACCAATATTTGTTTTAGTGAGCAAAAATATCATGCTAAAAACATTCTACACTAAGTGCGCTATCTTGTTGTATTGGGGTTGTACATTTTCACTGATGCTTGTGGATCTTTGGGGATGGCCATTCAAGGTATGTGCTTCTGTTAACAAATAGCTAGCTAAAGTCAATTAACTTAGTTAAATGTCACTGAATCAAATGAAATATACATGGATGAATGAATATAATAAAATGCCTTTGAATCATGTCAGGAAGCCTTTAAAAATTCATGTTGAGACTTAAATTGGGTAATTTAAAATTACATAATTCCATTATGTTGAAGTTACATAAACAAAACACAAACATGTTTGTTTAATGTAATCCAGTTATGTGGAACCTGTTGACAAATTAAAATTAATTAAAGCCAACATATTATTTTTTTGAGTGTATGCTGTGAAATCAATTGCCCCACTGAGGGGACAAATAAAGGTATTGAACAATACCATTCTCCTACTACTGCTTGAGTCACTTTATACTTAACTAAATTTTGGAAATGATGTGTTCTCTTCAATTTCCTAAATGCTTTCCTTTCATTTCTTATATTTACATGCTTCATTCCACCAAGGAACTATTTTCGATTTCCTAAATCCTTTACCCTTTGGAATACATTACACAGAGTAAGCTACCTTTTAATTTAGGGCCCAACATTGTTTTATTTTTCCATAAAGTGTGCGTGTTTTTTAAAAAAAAATTATATTATATTTTATTATATTTTTCTTGATTCTATGTTTTATGATTTTCAATGATTTGATGATGTATCATCAAATATGGTGTCTTATGAAATGAATTAAACTTTCTTTTAAAATCAAAACTTTCTTTTAAAATCAATCAGTAATTAATTAATTTCAGTGTGTATTCCAGTGGCCAAAATACAGTGATGTCTATATGCGCAGGAGTGTGTGTCTGTGTGTGTGTGTGTGTGTGTGTGTGAGAGCAGAGGCTGAGAGTGCAAAACCGAAAAGCCAAACAGTTAACTTCACTGTCACACACACTATAGTGTCACAAACTCAGTTCACACACACACTGCTGTCCTCATGCTTATACTACAACACTTATTCTGGGAATAACATATTTTCATATCATTTTGATGATTTTTATTATGAAAAATATTCAGTAACTTTACTGTAATTTACTGTATTATTGCCAAATTCAGTTGACACTATCTGAGTTTATTTTATTATTAAACACATTGGTACTGGAACCGTTTGCCTCTGTGGACTTTAAACTGTGATGTAATGTCAGGTAAGTGTCTCCTTCAGTGCAGTGACTTCAAGTCCAGAGATTGTGTGTCTAGAAACTGTTTTTTTCCTGACCCGCTAAAGTCCATCCATCTTCTTCCAGGAGCGATCAGTTCTCAGAGCAGAATGATGCCGAGACGCCAAGATCAAGACATGCATGTTTTGTAAAAGACTTTTGTTTTGTAAAAAATATGGAACATAGTCACACTTGTGGTGTTCCCGGTCAAAAATGACCGGCCTATAAAAAATAGCTTATAAATCACTCATTATACCATATTTTCACCCAATCTTGGATTCAATCTTTTTGTCAACTTGTTCTCTTTCAATTAGGACTGGTTTTATATTTCTGTTTGCATCTGATTAATCGTGGGCCTCATTTATCTGAGAGTAGGCATGGTCAAAAATTGTCACAATGGGCGACCATTGAAAGTGAATGGGAGAGACTAAAAATTACAGAACAATTTAGTTTTCAGGAGCATGTTCATTATTTTCATGTACACATATGAGCATGTGTGCTTGCAAACATCGAGCCCTTGGACCTGTGCATGTATCGATACATTTATACACACGCTACCCAGACACACACGCGTTAAAACACACAAACTTTGAGTATTACACACATTCTTTTCCACAGAGAGAAATTTGATTCTTCCTGCATCTAATATACATTTATCCATCTGACTTTACCACACACACACACACAAACTGGCCGTGACTGCAGTGATCCGGCTTCAAAATAATCTTTCTTTCATGTTCTTGTTTCATCACAGCTTCCAGAAAACATATTATGACATTTTATTTTGGAACTGTGAGGTTCTCACCATAGACAGTGGTTCTCACACAGAACTAGACAATATTTACAAATATACATCATGTGATAGCACAGGCATATATAAATGCCTCACAGCACCTTGCTTGTCATTCATTTGTGGCAGCACAATGGCAAAGTAGCTCTCTGCACATGATGTTATTCATCAGATTTTTGACTCAGAAAATAGTGGGGAGGATCATTTCTCTCTGTGGAAAAGAATGTGTGTAATACTCAAAAAAGCTTGTGTGTTTTAACGCGTGTATGTGTCTGGGTAGCGTGTGTATAAATGTATCGATACATGCACAGGTCCAAGGGCTCGATGTTTGCAAGTACACATGCTCAATTAAATGTCACTGAATCAAATGAAATATAAATGGATAATTAATATAATAAAATGCCTTTGAATCATGTCAGGAAGCCTTTAAAAATTCATGTTGAGACTACATAAATTGGGTAATTTAAAATTACATAATTCCATTATGTTGAAGTTACATAAACAAAACACAAACATGTTTGTTTAATATTATTCCAGTTATGTGGAACCTGTTGACAAATTAAAATTAATTAAAGCCAACATATTATTTTTTTTGAGTGTATGATGTGAAATCAATTGCCCCACTGAGGGGACAAATAAAGGTATTGAACAATACCATTCTCCTACTACTGCTTGAGTCACTTTATACTTAACTAAATTTTGGAAATTATGTGTTCTCTTCAATTTCCTAAATGCTTTCCTTTCATTTCTTATAGCTTCATTACATTCTTCATTCCACCAAGGAACTCACCAGAGTCTTCCTCGCCTCGGCTGACACTGAAATTATTAACATTTGCAAGAATGAGTGAACTTCCCCGCGCCCCATACCATGCGATCCAGATGTAAATGAACTGAACATTATTATTTCTGACTCTCATTTGAAACTTCCAAGTGACCCACATCAAGCTGAACTTATACATGCATTTAAGAGATCAGGACATTACTGTAAAAACTACAAGATCCTTTTTTATCTGAAACGTGTTTATAGTCTGACTGACTTACATTGTGTTACGCTTACATTGTAGACAATACTGTCCCCAATTTTTTTTATAAAACATTACAATGCATGAATTTCATAAAAAAAAATATATATAAACGTATATAAAAGTTACTGAGGAAAGCTGTTTATTATTTCAGACACAGTTGAACCAGTCACATGTAAACTTTGTATTTAAACTGAGGAATAAACAAAGAGGTTAAAGATTCAGAGAACTTTCCTCACCAACAACCACAGTTTTATTGCATAGAATGGAAAACATTACAGCCGTTTGTTAACATTTCCAGTATATTTTCAATTAAAACATTACACTAACAAATAACAGTTTATCAGTATTAATGTCTGCAGTGATGTACTTTCAAAGAAAAACCTGACCACTCGTCTGCGGATGAATTTTATGTAATTAACAGAAGAAAGTTGTTGAGAGTAATTGTTCTGTATCTGACAATCTAAAGAAAGAAATCTAATACTTCGATTAAAAGTTACAGATACCTGCTGAAGCTGTTGTATCTTGTTTTAGTAATGGCTGGCGGTTGTTTTAATTCCTTTTTCTTTTTTCTTTTTTTTCTTTTTTGGAAGAACTTTGATAGCATCCATTTTACTCGTTCATTACTAACTTCTTGCACATCAACAAACACCTGGCTCCAAAATATTTAATTTCATTGGCTGGATCGTACAAGACCGCCGAGCTTCTCATCGATGGTTGGCCAGTTTACATGTCAGTCAGAAGCACTAGCCTGAGTGGGCGGTTCTTGTCGGTTGTGAATGACAATGCGTATGTTGACGGACGCTGTGATGCGAGAGTCGAGAAATATACATTTAATTAATTAAATTATCTCAGTGATGGTGTGTACAATGCAAGGAAATAAAAACATTCGGGGCTTTACTGAAAACAGCCCCCTTAGCCCACCCCTAGCGCCGCCCCTGTCTGCGATATTCTGTTGAAAATGGAGTTTAATCGCCCTCCTGTGGTGAACTGTGTGAATTACACTGCTGAACCGTATTCAGAGCGCCAGAGGAAAACTGCACTAAACTCTGCACTTACTTTGCATTTATTTCACATTGTTTGATAAATTATTAATTTAAAGCGACATAGTAAAAAAAAATCTAGAAAAGTTCGCTTTTGTTTAATGGAAATATATTCTTATATCTGTCATATCAATTTAAAGACTCTAAACGTCTAAACGCCCTCCTGTGGTGAATTGTGTGCATTACACTGCTGTTAATTATCTCATTTCTGTTAACCTTCAGGGATGGGCAGTATTTCAGATACATGTATTTGAAATACAAAATACTATTTTGTATTTTAAAGCCTTTGGAAAAAATCAAATGTAATTTGTATTTAAATACATTTAGGATGAGTATTTTTGTATTTTCAAAATACTCAAAATACTTTGAGCCAGAATCCTAGAAGATCAGAGGAAGGATTTGGACATCTTGAACCAGTATCCACTTATTAGACAGCTGTTTGTGAGGTTCAACACAATCATTCCCTCTTCAGCTCCTGTAGAGCGCTTGTTTTCCTTTGCGGGTCTAAATTTTATTTGAAGGGGTGTGCATAAGACTGACATGACACTGTCATAAACATGACATAACACCTGTCATGAACATGAAGGAGTCTTTATGAATGTTTATGACTTTTGTCATTAAGTGTCATTCGGTAAATTATGACAATTTTAATGCAAAGTTGACATTGTTTAAAATGTCTTTGTTATGACAACTTGACATTAACCAAGAAATCATAACCTGTCAACCTGCCATGTTTATACCTAGTCCAACGTGTTCCACTTTACTTGAGGTAAGGGGAAATATTAATGACACTGTTGTTAAAACATTTGACAGTGTAATAACCCTTAATGACATCTTTATAACTAGTACAATGTGTTCCACTTTACTTGAGGACAAGTAAAATATTCATGTCACAGTTATAATGGTGTCATGACGGCCAAAGTCAAAACCAACCACATATGGGTGATTCTATAATTTAGGGTACACTGCATGTCCACTGATGTTAAATATACTTATACAATCAAATTTCTTCAAACAAATTGCATTTTATGTGTAAACTTGCTTCCTGAAATAACATCACACAGACAATATGTGCAATATATTCTTCATTTTACTTAAAATGTGTCAATATGGCCCTAAATATACAGTTTTGTCCATGTCCGATTTCAATGTGAGAAAGATGAGGGTCCAAAAATATCCATTAAAATCAATAAATAAATCAATTCTTTTTGCATTCTTTTACAAAAGTCTTAATATTAAAGGAAAATAATAGTTTCAAATATAAGTTATTTATTTAAATACTTAAAATATATTAATTTATTCGTGTCCACAAAATGTTGGTCAACTATGTTACAAACAAAACCTCCCCCAGCAACTCAAAAATGGTTTGTCCCAAGACCATGTGACCAGCACCATGTGATGTCATTTTCTCTGTGGAGGCCATTTCAAACACACCATGGTGATTCTCCTATCAGTTTTTTCAATATTTGATGTAGAAAAGCATATTGTCAACGGCCGTATTATTAACCGTCAACTATGTTATGTACATTGTCATGGCTAAACAGTTTTATTTATTATAACGAAATTTTTTGTTGAATTCTTACATTAACCTGCTTAAAAAAATAACATGTGGTTAGCTAGGCTAGGTCCACCATTTCTGTTATGGGGAAAAAATATGGAAATTGTCAACTAAGTTATGGTCAACTATGTTATGGTCAACTATCTTTCAACTAAGTTACATCAGTGCTCTATGGCAGGGTAGAGCACTGAGCCCTAAGAGGGTAAGAGACAGTAAGAAATTTCTGAACAAATAGGCTGTTCCCAGAGTGCACCTCACATGGTGTGACATCACATAGTGCTGGTCACATGGTCTTGGGACAAACCATTTTTGAGTTGCTGGGGGAGGTTTTGTTTGTAACATAGTTGACCAACATTTTGTGGACACGAATGAATTAATATATTTTAAGTATTTAAATAAATAACTTATATTTGAAACTCAAAATTACATAGAGAAATACAGAAACTGAGAGACTTGCTTGAAAAGCAAAAAAAGAAAATCTGATAAATTTCGCAAGAAACTAAAAAGATAAAATAGCACTTCAAAAGAGCATGTGTCAGAATCCATGTATTCTCTGTGGAATTATGTGCATTTCTGTACAGTTTATTAATTCTACATTTAAAATAAAAGAGGTTATTACCTAAAGCAACTTTGCTAATTCAATTCTGTCTCATAAATAAAATGTTGTCCATGGTTAACAATATGTCCAGTCAACTAGGTTACTTGTGTCAACCGTGTGATTTTCATTGTCACCTAGATTACACTTAGATTCTTAAAGTTAAAATAGCCAATATTGATGTTTCTGACATTTTTTAGCATTCTACTTATTTGCATAGGTTGTAGTTTACTATAACATCTTTTTTAATTATCAAAAATAACTTTAATGGAGATTTATGATGAAAAACATCCTTGTCCATAAGGACCGTTATAAATGCATTGCATGTTAATCTTTAAAAAAAGGTTAATTATGAAAATCATTTTAAATAACAATTGTATGTGTGGCAGAAATAGACTCAAGAGCCTTCTAAATTGCATTAAATTCCAAGTGCAAGACTGAATTGAATGGTTTGTATGACACCCTGTTTGTCCGTAACATAGTTGACAAACTCTGAAGTAAAAACATGTTTTTAATTAAAAAAAAATTAAAAACAGTTAATATTTAAGCTCTGCAGATGACAGATATGTAACACTGAATTAATATACTATATTGAGACACTTAATATTCCACTGAGAAAGGACAGTGCTCTTGTGCTTTTTTTGCTGACATGAAATGTACCCTAAATTAGAGAATGACTCATATGACAGTAATGTAATGTTAACGCAAAGCTAAATAACTTCTTTAAGTTTGATAATTAGACCTGTTATGACATTTGTGACAGGTTATGATTTCTTGGTTAATGTCAAGTTCATAATCAAGACATTTTGGCTTATTACAAACTCTTTACTTTTGAGGTTGTTAATGTGTTGTTTTTGATTTGGGACTCGGGGTCAAAGGAGATGGATGACAGATTAAAACTGCTTACTTTATGCGGTGAATTTCATCTTCATAAATGTAAAGTAACTGAATCTATAAGCCCAACTTTAAACTTTTTTGTGTTGATTTAAAATTGTTTTATGACTCTCTTTGTTTATGATTTCATTGTAAATATCACCTCCTGTATTTATGTGCATGTTTTGTGATTTGTTATTGTTTATTGGACTGTCCCTTATTTACTGCCTTGCTTACTTTGTCTTTGAGTATACTGTTTTTTGTGCTTTTTCTTGTTTTTATTGTGTATTTCTTGTTTTCTTGTTTTTATAATATATATATATGTGACACGGCGTGACACGGTGCGTGACGTTAGCGCGCACCCAGCGCCAGTTTCAGTCATGTGATTATGAAAAAAAAAAAAAAAAAGTCATGTGATTATGATGACGCGCAAAATTCCAAGAAGTGGCGTCTGTTGTTCTGTCTCTATGGCAGCGGAGAATGCGATTGACGTCACGTGCAGCAAGTTTGCAGTAAATTCCTCGTCATGACGTCACAAGCAGAACTTCTATAAAAGCAGCTGTTGAAAGTCTACCATTCACTTCAATGTGGAGCGCGCGATTTCGGACGACACGCGAGGCAGGGACCGTTGGCGACCGGTTGAGCGCGTCTGGTGATGCGACAAAGTTGAGATCTGTTTAACTTTCTGCAAGTGAAGAGGGACTTTCGGAGCGGCAACCAGGATTGAAGTCAGTAGAGTGCAGTGCTGAGTTTGACCGAGGCAATTTAAACGAGAAGCTCATTTTAGCAGTCAGAAACTGTCCTATAATTTATGATATATCTCTGTGTACGTTACATACACTCGCTTTCAACCGTATTTGCCCGTTTGCTGTAGTTAATAGCGGGGCTCACTGTTTCTCGTTCGGCTTTAATATTATGCTTTTATGTACTGATTCCATTTATATTTAGACTTTTCCTTCCAAAATGTTTGTTGTGGCAAGAAATCGCAGCTATTTGTTGTCTAACATAGAGTAACAGCCGTGAATGTCACTCAAATATAGTAGGCTATGAATATGTATAGTATAAATGTAATTCGGACGTTCTACATCCATCATGTTTTATACGTCATGTGATCTACCAGCAGCTTTAGTTCAGTTGCGTCGCTTCACTGCCATCCGTTAATCCTCTCCTGTGGCCTCATGGATGTAAGTGTCCATGGAATGTGCGTGAAGCTGGAAGAAGTAGGTCATCCGGGGACTGTTTTTCGATGTTCGTAACAGACTACTCTGTTGGTGTACTGTTTTTCGCATACTATATAGCAGGCCTAGGGAAGATTGAAGAAAGATTTTGAAGATTTAAAGGAAGAAAACCCACACAGTGTCTTATAATGTGTCAGATTGCCGCACTATGAACACAACCACTCTCCACAGTGCCTAATGAAGCACCCGTCTTGAGAAACTGCTTCATATCTGCAGTGAAGACCAATAGGAGATCACCAGATAACCGGGAAGAGTTTTGCTCAGAGGGTGATAGAGGTCTCTGTGTTGTGCTTTCTCGCGGGATAGCTGTTTTGGACGGTGCTGGGTGGTGGTGGGTGTCGTCACTCCACACATATCTATGGGAATGACCCACGGCGTCAGGTGGTGTGGCGCCCTCACTCCCTCAGCGCTTCGACCAGGTGAAGCACTCTTACTACAGCGAGTAGCTGCTTTATATCTCTCATGGTGAATGAAGATCAATAGTGAAGGCTTCGCTAGGTGGGTGTCGGATGGGGTCCACTTCAGCTTCTCGTGGTTGCCCGACGCGAGTCCGGGAGGAGGCAGGACAAGCCCTTCCCTGGCTGGGGTGAGTTGGAGTGGGACAGAGATCTCAGGGGACCTAATGGCTGGAGCTGAAATTAGTTAGGTTTACGGTTTTAGTGTGGCTGGATATTGAAGATCCACCCAAAACGTTCAGAGAGTGGGAGCTCCATGCATTGTGGTCCTGTAGGTTCTGTAACGAGAGTGGAAAGGTGCTGCGGAGCAGTTGACCTGTGTGGATCAACCTTGGTGTCAACCAAAAGTCTGCACAGTTCTTCTTCTGCCGTACATCTAAAACCTTGTTTTCACTTCTTCCTCCGGTTATAATTTATTGATAAATCATTAATGACAATAATTAATAAACAGAGATTAGTCACGGCGGGCGTGTGCGGCTGATGGGGGCTCGGCTTGTCCCCGTACAAAACCTGCAATCTATAAAACAGATAATGGGAAGGTGATAGTGGAGGATGAATTGTTAAACTTCATCGTGGTTAATGTATATCAGTCCGATGCTTTGCTGGGTAACGTTAAGGTCCCAAAAGATGGATTGTTGTGTCGGGATATGAACTGTAAGAATGTACAACATTGTAAGATTTATGTTCCCTGTATGTAGCTATTGTGGAGTCCCTTGGTATCTCGCGTTGGCCATTATATAAACCCAGGTCAAAAGTGTGCAACGCTAAGCCAGGATGGAAGGATCATGTAGAAGAGCTTCATGAAGAGGCCCGTAATGCTTTTAAAGATGGGCTGGGGCAGGTAAAAGCAGGCAGGGCCCCTCGTTTGAAAATAAGAAATGCTCTCTAATGCTAGATTTAAAAGTGCACTCCGCTATATTAAAAGAAATGAAAACCAAATGAGGTCAGATTCACTGGCACGGAAGCTGCAAAAAAAATAATGTTAATGAAAGAAAGACAGAAATACTATGAATAATTGCAAAACATCTCTTCCATCTAATATAGATGTGAGTGCATGATGGTCCTGATGAAATCTCTCAGTTATGACGGAGACATTATTGTGAACTGCTAAAACTAAGTAATCTGGTAACAAGAATTGGTAACATCAGTAGCTGATGACTTTAATACTGTAAATGAAACTGCTGTAGACTACCAGTTGAACATTTATGTGACAAATTAAGATTTTTTTTATATAATATTGACTGTTTATAACTAAAGATTCTATGTAAACAATATCTTATATAGGCAAATAAACTAATAATGGGTTAAAAAGAAGCTGAATTTAATAAAAAATGATATTTAAAACTTATAAAGGAAATCCATTGCTTGTTTTTTATGCACACATTTACTTATTAAAGTAACTTTTCATTTGACTGCTTGTTGTTTTCTGACTACTGGTAAATTGGTTAAATTTTTTTTTTTTTTTTTTTAAAGAGACAACATTGAAAGTCAAAAATGAATTAATTTAGTCTAAATACTCTGCTCTTTCTACTAATGAAAGTTTGAACTAATTTAAATTTATTCAGACTTGAAACTGAACTGATGATAGTGCTGCCATCTAGTGGAGATCAGTGAGCATGACGTTTCATATCTATCTATCTATACACACAAATAGATATTATTATTAGTCTCTTGGAATCAGTAAGATTGTCTGACTGTACATTAGTCTTTTTGTTCCATGCTTTAATCCTGAACAAAATTCCTACTAATATCCTTTAGGATTGTTTTCAAATGATTCTAGATATTCCTTTATTAAATATTTCCTTTAGGATAACAAATAAAATGTTTTATGTGGTAAAATTTTAATGAATGTGTAAAATAAAATGTTTTGCGTACAGTAATCGATCAGTGTTTTACACCATTTTAACCAGGTTTTGACTTTATGCACTTCACTTATTCCAAATGATTTTTTCTAAGAACAAATATTCCATGAAGACTTAATACAAGGTCATGAAATCTGCACTGCATGTCATCCCAACTACCCTTTAATAATTGTGATAGATCACCAGATTGTGAGCATGACATGCTGATGCCGAATGTGGAAGGAAAATGAAAAGAGGCCGTCATCAAAGTTTCCATAATACTTTTTTATTCAATCACATATGTATTGTGACGTCGTGCGGAGAAACAGAGCTGAGGCTGGGTCCAAACGCAGTGTAGCTTTATTAAAGAAACTTAAAACAAGACACTAGAAGCAAGAAACTTGAGAGCACCAACGCAACACACATAAATTCAACAACCAACAAAGACAGGGCAGAAACACAGGGCTTAAATAATCAATGACAAACGAGCTAGACAAGATAACAAGGGGGCGTGAGAAATGAGAAACACCTGGGATAAATAATGGACGGGCAATAACTAATAACGAAAACACACAAAATCACTACGTGACATAGCCTCCCCCCTATGGGCGGCTCCCGACGCCCATACAAAAAACAAACAGTTCAGGAGGGCGGTGAAGCGGAGACAGTCTTGGGGAGGGACGGAGGGCCAGGCCCGTGCAGGGGAACAGGACCAGGAGGTAGCCAAGGCGGGCCTGGGCCGCAGAGCATGGGCCTACCAGACTGGGCCGGAGACCAAGGCGGAGCAGGACGTGGCAGAGGCCAGGGCGGAGCAGGACGTGGCAGAGGCCAGGGCGGAGCAGGACGTGGCAGAGGCCAGGGCGGAGCAGGACGTGGCAGAGGCCAGGGCGGAGCAGACACAGGCAAGGTCCATGACAGCCTCGCCTCCATGGCCCCCACAGAGTACCTACTGCCCCCCCCCAAAAAATACTTGGGGAAATTCACGGGAGGAGCCTCTGGGTGGTAAACGGGTTCAGGAAAGGTCTCCCGGAGCTTGAAGGGCGCAGTCAAGGTGATGCGCAGAGGCGGGGCCGGCAGGGCGAGGCGCAGAGGCGGGGCCGGCAGGGCGAGGCGCAGAGGCGGGGCCGGCAGGGCGAGGCGCAGAGGCAGGGCCGGCAGGGCGAGGCGCAGAGGCGGGGCCGGCAGGGCGAGGCGCAGAGGCGGGGCCGGCAGAGCGAGGAGTCTGGGCACGCTCACCGGGGCCTGGCGAACCAAACGAGTCCTCCTTCTCCTCCTCCTGCGGCGGCGCGTCACAGGGCTAGACACACTCGCTGGGCTGGACAACTCACTCACTTGAAGAGGAGATGCAGCGCTCACTTGAAGAGGAGATGCAGCGCTCACTTGAAGAGGAGATGCAGCGCTCACTTGAAGAGGAGATGCAGCGCTCACTTGAAGAGGAGATGCAGCGCTCACTTGAAGAGGAGATGCAGCGCTCACTTGAAGAGGAGATGCAGCGCTCACTTGAAGAGGAGATGCAGCGCTCACTTGAAGAGGAGATGCAGCGCTCACTTGAAGAGGAGATTCAGCGCTCACTTGAAGAGGAGATTCAGCGCTCACTTGAAGAGGAGGTTCAGCGCTCACTTGAAGAGGAGATTCACTCACTTGACTCGATTTGGACCTGGACACACTTGACTCACTTGATTTGGACCAGGACACACTTGACTCACTTGATTTGGACCAGGACACACTTGACTCACTTGATTTGGACCTGGACACACTTGACTCACTTGATTTGGACCTGGACACACTTGACTCACTTGACTCGGCCGTTGACTCACTTGACTCGGCCGTTGACTCACTTGACTCGGCCGTTGACTCACTTGACTCGGCCGTTGACTCACTTGACTCGGCCGTTGACTCACTTGACTCGGCCGTTGACTCACTTGACTCGGCCGTTGACTCACTTGACTCGGCCGTTGACTCACTTGACTCGGCCGTTGACTCACTTGACTCGGCCGTTGACTCACTTGACTCGGCCGTTGACTCACTTGACTCGGCCGTTGACTCACTTGACTCGGCCGTTGACTCACTTGACTCGGCCGTTGACTCACTTGACTCGGCCGTTGACTCACTTGACTCGGCCGTTGACTCACTTGACTCGGCTGGCACGCGCTCAGTGGAAAACTCTTGAGGCAGGAATGCAACGGAGCTCACGTGAATCGCGAGTTCGGCTGGGCTGACGTGAAGCGCGGGCTCGGCTGGGCTGACGTGAATCGCGGGCTCGTCAATGCGCACGTGAAGCGCGGGCTCATCGTGACTGACGTGAACCAGCGGTGAAGACGACGAGGGCTTCGCAGGTAAAGTACACTCGGCAGGTGTCGAGTAGAATAAGCGCGCAGTAGTGAAGAGGTCCTGCAAGTAACGAGCCCGAGCGACATACCCGTCAAGAGTCCAGTTGGCAAGGTCCCGCGGCATCCATCGAGCGATCTCATAATCCAGCCCATTCAGAAACAGGCCCATGAGCTGGATATCATCTAGCGCTCCCAGACTGCTAATGGACAGGAACTCCTTCGCGTACCTTTGGACAGACTGGCCCTCTTGCAAGACCGACGACAGGTATTCTGTCATAGCCCGGTTGCTGACGACTGCTGGACCCATATTGAGGTTGGTTGTTCTGTGACGTCGTGCGGAGAAACAGAGCTGAGGCTGGGTCCAAACGCAGTGTAGCTTTATTAAAGAAACTTAAAACAAGACACTAGAAGCAAGAAACTTGAGAGCACCAACGCAACACACATAAATTCAACAACCAACAAAGACAGGGCAGAAACACAGGGCTTAAATAATCAATGACAAACGAGCTAGACAAGATAACAAGGGGGCGTGAGAAATGAGAAACACCTGGGATAAATAATGGACGGGCAATAACTAATAACGAAAACACACAAAATCACTACGTGACATGTATAAAAGCCAACCATTTGCATGGTTTCCAACCATTGAAAATGGTTAAATTCGAGAATTTGGACATGGGGTCGCACTGAGATCCCCATAACTATGGATTTGTGGCATATAGGGCCTTAAAATGAAGATTCCATAAGAAACGTTTATTATGAATGAGAATCATGAGATATTATCTTTAATACTTTTTTAGTTGCAGGGATGCAAACTTTGGAAAAGACATATTTATGGCACTCAGACAGGAATGTTCTCTGCCATTGAGCTGATTGAGCATTTTCAGATATTCCTCTTTAAAATAAATAAGTATCAGTTGTACGAAAATAGACCAGGCAAGGCAAGTTTATTTACATTTTATACACAATGGCAATTCAAAGTGCTTTACATAGAAGAAATTAAAATAATCAAAAGAAATCAGAATAATTAAAACAGTTTAGAATAAAAAATATGAAATAATGAAAAATAATGATAAAAATAAAATACAGTAAATTAAAACAATTTAGAATAAAATGAAGTACAGTAACAGTCGGACGAACAGTGGCACAGTGCTCATTCAGTAAATGCACAGCTAAACAGATGTGTTTTGAGTCTGGATTTGAATGTGACTACTGTAGGAGCACACCTGATCTCTTCTGGAAGCTAATAATATAATAATAGCTAAAAGCAGACTCTCCATGCTTTGAGTGAACCCTTGGTATTTCTAGCTGATGTGATCCTAATGATCTGAGTGATCTGTTGGGTTTATATTCAGTGAGCATATCTGCAATATATTGAGGTCCTAACCCATTAAATAATTTATATACCAGTAATACTTTAAAATCAACGAATTTTACGACGATTTTACAACTCCATAAGAAAAAAAAACAACAACAATACAAATAACAGAAATATACAAATAAGTAAAAACAAAAAATAAAATAAAAGTCGGGAAAAAACTATAAACGTAAGTAAAAACAATAAGAAAAATCAAAAAGTAGCAAAAATAAAGTACGGTAATTAAATAAGCAAAACAATAATGATAAAAAAGTACTAAAAAGTCAAAGAATGAAAATTAAATCAAATTAAGTTGGTGTATTAATGTTAATATAACAGTTAAAGTAGGCATTAGGGAGGGAAACGACAGTTATTTGTAAAATGAACATTGTAATAAATCAACAGAGGGTTCAAAACAGTGACAACTGCCTGTTCCGGGACAGCAGAAGATGTCAGTCCTGAGCGTTTGTCCCGGGACAGTGCAGAAGACCAATGAGAGCATCACTAACAAGTTAATCTTGCGATTCAACGAGGAACATGTTTTTGCTCCACATATATGAGATCTTTTTGCTCATGCAAGGCGACCTGCAGTTAAACGCGTGAAGAAACTCAGTGAATGTATAAGTTACAGCAACCCCAGCTCCCTCAAATCTGCGCCTGCGCTTGAGCCAACGGTTTAATTCAATTCTTGTCAACAAACCAAATATATATTGCATTCACACAAGGAAAAACAAAATAGTTGCAATGCAACAAAAACAACACAAAGCAGACACGGGCTTGGCTGCATGTCCTTCATTTTCTGTTTTCTGAGTTCATGTGTGCGTTGAAACAGCGCTCGCGTGTTGTCTGAACAGAAAGTAAATAAGCTGATCAATATGTTTTCGCATTTGCACGTACAGCTGTTGGTGCAGTTTCGACGCAGCGTCCCTTCATAACTCAAGACTCAAGAGCAAGCTTTTGCAATCAGACCATCTCGGACACACTTTATCTGACACTCAAGGAAATCTCCCCGACACAAATGACACGTCGCACCCAAAAATTTCCAACCGGCCCATCAGGCACAAATCTAAAAAATCCTCACCTGCAGCCGCCATGCTGGAGAAGGAGTGTGTGTCATATCCCCGGATGGTAGGCCTGTAAGCTTTCCTTTTGCCACAATTTTTCCCCAGTATTCTATGGAATAATCAGTATGTGCTGCGTGGGAAAAAAAATTTATCTTTATTAAGGATTGGGTTGACAAAGGTGTTATTTTTGTTTTGGATTTGTTTAAGAAGGATAGCAGCTTTTATTCCTACAATGAATTTATCAATCTTTTGGGAGCGAATTCCTCACCTGCAGTTTATAACGGGGTTATTAATTCTATTTCTCCTAAACTTTTGCATACGGTCATACTGTAGCTATCAGAGCATCCATTTGTGAAATGCCCCAGTTATCTATTGGGGGTTTGGAGATTTCCAATGGCAAATGTAACAATTTTTGGATTAGAAGATTTCTTAATTAGGAAAGATCAGCTGTCATCCCAAAGCCTTTTTTAAATGGAAATTAAATTATCCTTCTCTTTCTACCATTAAAACATGGACTGGGATTAATAGGTTTCTGTTACCTAACAAAGGCAAGGCAAGGCACTTTTATTTATAAAGCACGTTTAAAACAGCCACTGCTGACCAAAGTGCTGTAACAGTCAGTTCCAAAAATATAAAAAATACATAAATACTCCAACCAACATAAACATAACATAAGCACATCATAAAGCGCATCATAAAATTACATTTTGACCAAACGCCAAAGTGGAAAGAGCTTCACTTTAAAATTCGACAAAAATCCCCGTAACTCT
>NW_024121677.1:2035676-2062537 GCF_016745375.1 Pimephales promelas
GTGCCTTTTAGGTAACTAAAGGAACCGGGTTGCGGTGGCCACCGGCTTGGCCCGCCATCGCTGCTCGCAGCTATATTTTTTCTTTTATTTTCTAACGACTATCGGGCACTTTGGGGCCCTTAACATGCTCGAAAAACTCTTGAAACTTTGCACACGGGTCAGAACCCGCGGCCATCAGGGCCGGGCTGAAGATGGTACCCGGGCGTGGCAGGGGGCTAGACAGCGCCCCCTGGAACGGGGTCCGAACACTTGGTCCATAAATCAAACACGCTTGCATGTAATAATATGAAACTCGGTACACATGTTGATCTCATCGTTTCATCTATACCTCGCGCTTTTACTTTTTACCCCAGCCCAACAGGAAGTCGGCTATTTAGGGTTGTTCGTAAAACACTCGCAATGGAATTTTAATACTCCTCCTAGAGCTTTGATCCAAATTCGACGAAACTCGGTCAGCGTGAAGTCAAGACATTGAGGATGAAAGTTTGCGAGGGGATTTTTGATATCTCGAACGGTTTGGCCGTGGCGAGGAAACAAAATTTATGGCGAGAAACGTGAAACAGGAAGTGTATCATAACTTCAGCACACATCAACCGATCTTGATGAAACTTCAGCAGTGTGTTCGCTGTAAGAGGACGATCACATGGATGTGACTATTGTGAGTCAAAGTTATAGCGCCACCAACTGGCAGCAGGAAGTGTGTCATTTTCAAAATGCTTTGAACTCACCCTTTTATTTTTACCCGATTTGCTTCAAACTTCATCTGTATAATGCAAACATACGGCAGATGTAGACCTGTGAATGGATTCTTGATATCTTTGAAACTGTTGCCGTGGCAACGCATCAAACTTTACCATTCTTTTTAGGATGCTTTTGAGACTCTTAGCATGCTTCAAATTGCATGAAACTCGACAGACACATCACATTTATTAGCCAGTAGACATGTGCAACGTTTCAGAAACGGGTGTGGTGAGGCTCAGTAGCGCCACCTTTTGACAAAAGTGGGGTTGTTAGTTTTATCTACAGTTACAAAAATCAGTATGTATATTGTACTCCTCGAGCCGGACAACTTTCTAATTGACACTCATTAGCTAGGACCCACAGAAAGTCAGATATGTTTGTTTGAATGTAGAGAAAATCTCAGAATTTTGCCAGTCTCTCAGTGTCTCTCTGTGTGAGTGAGAGGAGGGGCGCCTGTCAGGTTAATTTTAACCCTTTATTTGCTGTGTGCAACTTCTCTGGCATTTTCGGGGGCCTTAACATCCTCTAAAACTCTTGAAACTTTGCACACGGGTCAGAACTCATGGCCATCAGGGCCGGGCTGAAGCTGGTAACCGGCGTGGCAGGGCGGCTCGACAGCGCCCCCTGGACTGGGATTCGAAAATTTGTCCATAAATCAAACACACTTGCATGAATTAATATGAAACTCGGTACAATTAAAGATCACATCAGGCCAAACAACTTTCGTGCTCTAAGTTTTAAGAAGGAAGTTGGGAATTATGGGTTGTTTGAATAATTCTCCTAGGAGAAATACATCAAATTACAACGCATGTGTTTACCAATCACAACCAAACTCGGTGTGCATGAAGTCAAGACATTGAGGATGCTCAATTCCGGACGGATTTTTGATATCTCGAACGGTCTGGCCGTGACGAGGAAATGAATTTTATGACTAAAAAAGGACACATAAAGTGTGTTATAACTTTGCTCATTTTACCTACAGTTACAAAACTTTCCACGTATATTGTTCTCGTCAAGCCGATCAACTTTCCAATTTAAAGTCATTCGCTCTGAGCAACAGAAAGTCAGATATTGTAGTTTGAATGGATTTATTTCCCCTGCGATTCACTCACTCTCTCTCTCTCTCTCTCTCTGTGTGTGGGTGTGTGTGTCTCTGTGGGGAGGGGAGGGCTGTTGTCTGTGTTTGTGTGTGTGTGGGTGTGTGTGTGCATGTGCGTGTGTGTGTGTGGGGGGAGGGGAGGGCTGTTGTCTGTGTTTATGTATGTTTGAACCACACAGTGTGGCTGGCTGTGATTTTTCCTATAAGTCCTTGTCTCTAAGTCCTTGTCTTTTTGCATAACAATTTTGTATTTTTTTTAAATGACAAAATAGGCATATAACCCCCATCTTTTAAATGTATAGTTTGCTTTAAATAAAAGTACGATTGTATTTGTAATTGAAGCTGAATGAATTTAAAATTCTTGTGCTATATTTCAATATATTTGTTTTCCTTAAGATTTTAAAACACTAACTTCATTCTTTTCTGAATTACAAATATTTGTTTCTGTATAAAATAATACTCTGACTAAAAACACATTTGATGTTTCTTTTTGTATTTTTATTTACATGTATTTATGTATGTGTGTGTGTGTGTGTGTGTGTGTGTGTATAAAGTGCAGGTTTTTTTAGATAAAGTAGAATTTCTATAACTATGTGTTGAACTGATAAATCACTCTTTTTTTTTTCTTTTTTTAACCTTTATTTATCCAGGTAAAATGTTTGAGAACCACTTCTCATTTACAAACATGACCTGGCCAAGAGGCTACAGGAAAAAATAAGAACATAATGTACAGCTGTACATAGTCAAACACATAACACTTAGAACAAGCAGCTAAATAAAAATAAAAAAGACAACAAAGAGGAAAAAGAAAACGAATAGAGTGCTTAAATAAGTGTGTAAATATGGTTCATGATTGTCAGCAGGAACAAGAGTCAACTATGTAATTTTCGAGGTTTTGCTTAAAGGTGGAGATTGGGATCAGAGATGCAAGTTTCAGGGTATTTTGTAGTATGTTCCAGTCGTGTACTGATGCAAAGCGGAAGGCATTATGTCCAAAGGTAGTAGAAGTAGGGGGGATACTAAATTTAATCAAATTACTTGATCTTGTGTGATAGGTGTTATGAGCGGCATGAAATAGGGATGACAAATAGAGAGGTGCCTTGCCCAAAATTGTCTTATATATGAAGAGAAACCAATGATGGAGCCGCCGGGTATGAAGGAGGGCCAACCCACCAGTTTATACAGGTCGCAGTGATGAGTGTGATAGGGTGCATTAGTGGCAAAACGGATGGCTGAATGATGGATTGTGTCAAGTTTTTTTAGAGCTGTGTTTGGTGCCACTCTTGTGTGTGTTAAACACAATCTACTTAATACAGACAACTTCATTATAAAGATAAATAACAAATCCAAAAAAATATATGATTATAATCTATGACAAAAAAAGCCATTACAAACTATATTAGTGGTAAATACACATTGCTCTTTGTATTGTTGTAAAATACATTCATGAAAAACAAGATAACAAAAATCAAAAAGATAAATTATTTTAGATAGAGCCATGGCTGCTATAAAATTGAGACAACATGTTTTAAATGTATAGCAGAGATGTTAAATGAGGCAGCAACATACAAACTTTCTAGAACAACATGGACCTGGATAGCTGGTTTTTATGGAGGACAGTGAAGAGGAAGAGGGTGCAAATCAAACAGCTCATTCTCAGACTACACAGCAAACAGCTTAAGTTTTTTAGTGCTTTGTTTGAGGTTTTTAGTGCTCTGTCCTATCTTTTATCAACACATAATAGATAGAACAGAACAAGAAAGGCAATTAATAATCTGTCATTGCATTATGATATGAAAGGCTCAGTACAGTGTGGCACAAAACGCTTATGCGCATCCCGAGTGGAGAATGATGCGCTTAAAGCCACATGGAGTTACAGCGCACAGCGCATCGAGTCCGCATTGATGCAAGCTCTACAATACACTTCTTTTCGACAGTCAAAGTGGGGGTTACGTTTTTGCACGTCATACAGAATAACCCTAAAGGCACCAAGGTGGCAGTGCCACCGGCTTTATATTAAATATAAATATAGCTGTGAGCAGCGATAAAGGGCCAAAGCCGGCGGTACCACCATCCCGGTGCCTTTAGGTAACTAAAGGCATCAGGGTTGCGGTGCCACCGGCTTGGGCCCGCAATCGCTGCTCGCAGCTATATTTTTATATTTTTATTTATTTAAAGTGAATTAATTGTAATGAAAAATTAATAAAATTAAATAGCTAAAGTAAATCGTAAGTGGAAGTGCATCTGTCAATTCATTTAATGTTCAAAATATTAATTTTATTTAGAATAAAATTCACATTGGTTGGCCTATTCATGAGCATATCAGCAATTACACATGTATTAATGTATGTGCTAAGGTATGTTTTTTTTTTTTTTTTTTTTTTTTTAATTATTCATGTACAAACAGTAAGGCAAATAGGCAATTAGTAACATAGATATGGGTAAACCACTATAAGAGTCTGCCCATGGGGTGGGGGCACCGCCGCGCCCATCAGTGTCCCACATTGTCCCTCGGAAACATACCCCTTGTCCCCCCTTGGGCTTATTAGCAGGTGGTCACCCTAACTTTGCGAGCAAAAGCCCGCTGCGCGCGAGCAGGATTCCATTGTACAAGCAGAGTTAACCTATGAGAGTATGCCAGGCGCTCGCTCGCAGCTACCGGTACACCTCTCGGTTGTTGAATTTGTGCGCGATTACTTTTCTCGTGCCAGCTGAAGGTTCATTTTCGCGCCCGTGAAATAACATAATGTGCTCGTGAGCATGTCTTACGCGCTCGTAACTTTTGACTAAAAAATAACGCCATAGTTCAAGTTCAACTGTCTGTAACTAGCCACAACTCGCGAGATGTCCCAACAGTCTCTCTCGCTCTCGCTTTTTTTAAAAAATCAATTTGATAAAGATAAAAAAGTAGTGTTTCATTTTTTATTGTTGCTGTTTGAATTCAAAATTGTTTTAAAATATTATTTGCCACTTAATTAATATTAAAGATTTTTAATAGTGTATGTTTGTTTCCACCAATCGCTGCACAAGTTAAGGATACGTATGATGATGTAAGCACGTTAGTGCGAGCCCTCCCGGAACCCATAGAGAATGCGTTGCAGTGCCTGCAGTTCGAAAAAAAACATCTTTGAATGTAAGTCTATGGGAACACTCTGGGCGATTTTCAGCTAGCGTAACTCTCTGGTTGAATGAGATAGTGAATGTGATTCACACTTTGGTGGTGCGTCGCCCAATCGCCCCAATGAAGAAACCGCCCCTGCATTTAATTAATTAAATTCTCTCAGTGATGGTGTGTACAATGCAAGGAAATAAAAACATTCGGGGCTTTACTGAAAACAGCCCCCTTAGCCCACCCCTAGCGCCGCCCCTGTCTGCGATATTCTGTTGAAAATGGAGTTTAATCGCCCTCCTGTGGTGAACTGTGTGAATTACACTGCTGAACCGTATTCAGAGCGCCAGAGGAAAACTGCACTAAACTCTGTACTCACTTTGCATTTATTTCACATTGTTTGATAAATTATTAATTTAAAGCGACATAGTAAAAAAAAATCTAGAAAAGTTCGCTTTTGTTTAATGTAAATATATTCTTATATCTGTAATATCAATTTAAAGACTCTAAACGTCTAAACGCCCTCCTGTGGTGAATTGTGTGCATTACACTGCTGTTAATTATCTCATTTCTGTTAACCTTCAGGGATGGGCAGTATTTCAGATACATGTATTTAAAATACGTATTTGAAATACAAAATACTATTTTGTATTTTAAAGCCTTTGGAAAAAATCAAATGTAATTTGTATTTAAATACATTTAGGATGAGTATTTTTGTATTTTCAAAATACTCAAAATACTTTGAGCCAGAATCCTAGAAGATCAGAGGAAGGATTTGGACATCTTGAACCAGTATCCACTTATTAGACAGCTGTTTGTGAGGTTCAACACAATCATTCCCTCTTCAGCTCCTGTAGAGCGCTTGTTTTCCTTTGCGGGTCTAATCGGTACATTTTATTTGAAGGGGTGTGCATAAGACTGACATGACACTGTCATAAACATGACATAACACCTGTCATGAACATGAAGGAGTCTTTATGAATGTTTATGACTTTTGTCATTAAGTGTCATTCGGTAAATTATGACAATTTTAATGCAAAGTTGACATTGTTTAAAATGTCTTTGTTATGACAACTTGACATTAACAAAGACAAAAAATGTCTTGATTATGACAACTTGACAATAACAAAGACAGAAATGTCTTTAACCAAGAAATCATAACCTGTCAACCTGCCATGTTTATACCTAGTCCAACGTGTTCCACTTTACTTGAGGTAAGGGGAAATATTAATGACACTGTTGTTAAAACATTTGTCAGTGTAATAACCCTTAATGACATCTTTATAACTAGTACAATGTGTTCCACTTTACTTGAGGACAAGTAAAATATTCATGTCACAGTTATAATGGTGTCATGACGGCCAAAGTCAAAACCAACCACATATGACAGTAATGTAATGTTAACGCAAAGCTAAATAACTTCTTTAAGTTTGATAATTAGACCTGTTATGACATTTGTGACAGGTTATGATTTCTTGGTTAATGTCAAGTTGTCATAATCAAGACATTTTGGCTTATTACAAACTCTTTACTTTTGAGGTTGTTAATGTGTTGTTTTTGATTTGGGACTCGGGGTCAAAGGAGATGGATGACAGATTAAAACTGCTTACTTTATGCGGTGAATTTCATCTTCATAAATGTAAAGTAACTGAATCTATAAGCCCAACTTTAAACTTTTTTGTGTTGATTTAAAATTGTTTTATGACTCTCTTTGTTTATGATTTCATTGTAAATATCACCTCCTGTATTTATGTGCATGTTTTGTGATTTGTTATTGTTTATTGGACTGTCCCTTATTTACTGCCTTGCTTACTTTGTCTTTGAGTATACTGTTTTTTGTGCTTTTTCTTGTTTTTATTGTGTATTTCTTGTTTTCTTGTTTTTATAAAAAAAAACTATATATATATATATATATATATATATATATATCTATCCCCGGATGGGGGCGTGACACGGTGCGTGACGTTAGCGCGCACCCAGTGCCAGTTTCAGTCATGTGATTATGAAAAAAAAAAAAAAAAAGTCATGTGATTATGATGACGCGCAAAATTCCAAGAAGTGGCGTCTGTTGTTCTGTCTCTATGGCAGCGGAGAATGCGATTGACGTCACGTGCAGCAAGTTTGCAGTAAATTCCTCATCATGACGTCACAAGCAGAACTTCTATAAAAGCAGCTGTTGAAAGTCTACCATTCACTTCAATGTGGAGCGCGCGATTTCGGACGACACGCGAGGCAGGGACCGTTGGCGACCGGTGAGGCGCGTCTGGTGATGCGACAAAGTTGAGATCTGTTTAACTTTCTGCAAGTGAAGAGGGACTTTCGGGAGCGGCAACCAGGATTGAAGTCAGTAGAGTGCAGTGCTGAGTTTGATCGAGGCAATTTAAACGAGAAGCTCATTTTAGCAGTCAGAAACTGTCCTATAATTTATGATATATCTCTGTGTAAGTTACATACACTCGCTTTCAACCGTATTTGCCCGTTTGCTGTAGTTAAATAGCGGGGCGCTCACTGTTTCTCGTTCGGCTTTAATATTATGCTTTTATGTACTGATTCCATTTATATTTAGACTTTTCCTTCCAAAATGTTTGTTGTGGCAAGAAATCGCAGCTATTTGTTGTCTAACATAGAGTAACAGCCGTGAATGTCACTCACAATATAGTAGGCTATGAATATGTATAGTATAAATGTAATTCGGACGTTCTACATCCATCATGTTTTATACGTCATGTGATCTACCAGCAGCTTTAGTTCAGTTGCGTCGCTTCACTGCCATCCGTTAATCCTCTCCTGTGGCCTCATGGATGTAAAGTGTCCATGGAATGTGCGTGAAGCTGGAAGAAGTAGGTCATCCGGGGACTTTTCGCCTACTGTTTTTCGAAATGTGTTTGTAACAGACTACTCTGTTGGTGTACTGTTTTTCGCATACTATATAGCAGGCCTAGGGAAGATTGAAGAAAGATTTTGAAGATTTAAAGGAAGAAAACCCACACAGTGTCTTATAATGTGTCAGATTGCCGCACTATGAACACAACCACTCTCCACAGTGCCTAATGAAGCACCCGTCTTGAGAAACTGCTTCATATCTGCAGTGAAGACCAATAGGAGATCACCAGATAACCGGGAAGAGTTTTGCTCAGAGGGTGATAGAGGGTCTCTGTGTTGTGCTTTCTCGCGGGATAGCTGTTTTGGACGGTGCTGGGTGGTGGTGGGTGTCGTCACTCCACACCATATCTATGGGAATGACCCACGGCGTCAGGTGGTGTGGCGCCCTCACTCCCTCAGCGCCTTCGACCAGGTGAAGCACTCTTACTACAGCGAGTAGCTGCTTTATATCTCTCATGGTGAATGAAGATCAATAGTGAAGGCTTCGCTAGGTGGGTGTCGGATGGGGTCCACTTCAGCTTCTCGTGGTTGCCCGACGCGAGTCCGGGAGGGAGGCAGGACAAGCCCTTCCCTGGCTGGGGTGAGTTGGAGTGGGACAGAGATCTCAGGGGACCTAATGGCTGGAGCTGAAATTAGTTAGGTTTACGGTTTTAGTGTGGCTGGATATTGAAGATCCACCCAAAACGTTCAGAGAGTGGGAGCTCCATGCATTGTGGTCCTGTAGGTTCTGTAACGAGAGTGGAAAGGTGCTGCGGAGCAGTTGACCTGTGTGGATCAACCTTGGTGTCAACCAAAAGTCTGCACAGTTCTTCTTCTGCCGTACATCTAAAACCTTGTTTTCACTTCTTCCTCCGGTTATAATTTATTGATAAATCATTAATGACAATAATTAATAAACAGAGATTAGTCACGGCGGCGGCGGCGTGTGCAGCTGATGGGGGCTCGGCTTGTACAAAACCTGCAATCTATAAAACAGATAATGGGAAGGTGATAGTGGAGGATGAATTGTTAAACTTCATCGTGGTTAATGTAGATCAGTCCGATGCTTTGCTGGGTGACGTTAAGGTCCCAAAAGATGCATTGTTGTGTCGGGATATGAACTGTAAGAATGTACAACATTGTAAGATTTATGTTCCCTGTATGAAGCTATTGTGGAGTCCCTTGGTATCTCGCGTTGGCCATTATAAACGCAGCTCAAAAGTGTGCAATGCTAAGCCAGGATGGAAGGATCATGTAGAAGAGCTTCACGATATTATTATTATTATTATTATTATTATGGCCCTTTATGTTGATTATATATATATATATATATACTGTATATGTTCATGTTGAAATAATAAATAATATTTGATGACATTGTCTATTTTGAGTTTTTTTTTCATATCTTCATAAACTTTTGAGCTGCTCCAAAATAAAATTGTTCAAATGAGTATAAAGAAATACATAACTATTGCTTTAAAATTAAACATGATAATAAATATAACATTTTTACAGAATATACATTAACAGATCAAATATACAATTCATTAGATGCCAATGTGAATAAAAATGTCTGTAAGGAATCACGCAGGTAAAACCAGACTGTTTATAACATTTCTCTGAAATGAGCAAAATTTATCTGAGGAAATCCCTAAAATCATATTTTTGAGTGACGTGTAAAAGTCCTTAAGTCTTGTATTTTTTTATTTTCCAAAGAAGAACGAAAAATAAATACGGTTGTGGGACAACATAGATCCTTATACATTTCACCCATTGGTACTATTCTGTTCAACAGAGTTGAGTTTGTGGCAAAAAATGGACATTCCTTGTATTATTTTTCTTCTATGCTTCGGTACTTTTATCACAATAACGTGCATTTGGGAATATGGATGAAACTTGTGCTGTTGAACTTATTTAGCAACTTAACCCTCTGATGGTCTTCAAAAAAAGTAACAATTCTGGTCTTCAGGGTCTACTGCACCCCAGACAATATTATTTAATTTTGTAACAGAATAGTATATATATTTTTTTTAACAAATATAATTTTACTCTGTTTATTAATGTTTTTACTCAACATTTGTGTAGTTTTTGGAGGATTTATGATTTTTTTTTATTATTTCTATAAATAAATAAATATTTATTTAAATAGGATTTTTACAAAAAACAAACAAAAAAAAAACAGCATTTTATGTTAAATAAACTTTATAAAAGACCCAGATTCCTAACTTTCATTCCTGGGGATACCATGGATAATTTTACAAGGTTGAATGTAAGATTTTTGCCCAATTTTTGGAAAAAACAGGTTAAAATTTGTAATAAGTCACTTTAACCACTAGATGGCTATAGAGCTCCACTAGGCCTATAAACTATTTGAATTACTGAAAGATATAGTTTCTAAAGTTGGATTCAGTTGGATTCATATTTAAATATTATAAAATCACAATTATAACAAAAATAAAATACTTTTTGTCAAAGTTTAGCATTTGTTTTTGTACTGAAAAAAACAACAGTTTTTCAATAATGTTACATTATGATTAGAATCAAACCTGAACAACATGTTACAAAGAGAAATGTTGGAGTCTTAAGATTTGATCATTTATTTCAACTGAACAGCAATAACAAATTAGCAAATAAAGCAGTAAAAATTAAATATTTGTAAAAAAAAAAGTAAATTGGGAAGAAAATCGAACAACTATGAACAATAGTTTGGAACAATAGAACAATAGTTGGTCTCATCTCTTTTATCTGTTTTATAGCCTTACAAATGTATTCCTGTGTGTGTGTGTGTGTGTGTGTGTGTGTGTGTGTGTGTGTGTGTGTGTGTGCACATTTTCAATGTGTCTTAGTGTTACCAATTTATTTTTGTGGTGGTTCTGCATTTTAGAGTATTTTATTTTACAAATAATAAGCGAACAGTTTTTATAGTCTGTATGCTGTATATTGTATTCCTCTATATGTGTGTGTGCATGTGTGTGAGCATGATAATTTTGGATTGTGAATGTTTTTTGCATTGTTGGAAGTGTGCCACTTTATTTCTGTCATTTCTGTCTGTGTTCTGCGTTATTTCTGATTTTGATGATGAATTTTGTCTATTTTGAGTCCAATGATAAATAAATATTTATTTATTAATTTATAGATATTTAAAAGATATCATAAATCCTCCAAAAACTGCACAAATGTTGAGTAAAAACATTAATAAACAGTAAAATAATATTTGTATAAAAAATAACTATTGTTCTGTTACAAAATTAAATGTTATTTTTTGGGGTCCAATGGACCCTGAAGACCACGAGTGTGACTATTTTTGTCACGCCTACATAAAAACAGATAGAATTCCATTTTATTTATTTATTTATTTTTTGTAGATCTAGACAGTGTTGAGAGCCGTAGGAAGTTTCATACCATTTGGAAAAAGAGAAAAAATTTTTTAATTCAAGCAAAAGTCATTTGGGGTCCAGCAGACCCCGAAGACCATCAGACATGTTAACAACACACACAAAAAAACTATATATTTCTAAGAATGCAAATAAATGTTTGAGGTTTCAAAATGAAACTGTTGGCTAAAACATTACAATCAAACACTAAACAATGGTTTGCTCTTGATGTAAAGTGCAACAATTATCGTCAGGCCTCTTGCGCCCTCTGTTGGCATTTGTTATATATAATAAACATAAGTTATTTGTAAATTTATTTCTTGATGTATATTAATAGTGTTGTTAAATAAAAAAATTTAATGAATTACTTTTAATACTTTATATGAACCAATTATGTTGCCTCATTATGTATTTAAGTCATACTAAAGGATATTGTTCACTTCAGATATATCTTTATAATGACAAAATATAAAAATAAAATAGTCGACACTGACAGTCATAGTATTGAACATTTGAACAGAAACCTACATTGTTGTGCATTTTGTGACTAAAAGTTTCTTGTTTTTATTGTGTATTTCTTGTTTTCTTGTTTTTATAAAAAAAAAATATATATATATATATATATATATATATATATATATATATATATATATATCCCCGGATGGGGGCGTGACATGGTGCGTGACGTCAGCGCGCACCCAGCGCCAGATTCAGTCATGTGATCATCAAAAAAAAAAGTCATGTGATTATGATGACGCGCAAAATTCCAAGAAATGACGTCTGTTGCTCTGTCTCTATGGCAGCGAAGAATGCGATTGACGTCACGTGCAGCAAGTATGCAGTAAATTCCTCGTCATGACGTCACAAGCAGAACTTCTATAAAAGCAGCTGTTGAAAGTCTACCATTCACTTCAGTGTGGAGCGGGCGATTTCGGACGACACGCGAGGCAGGGACCGTTGGCGACCGGTGAGGCGCGTCTGGTGATGCGACAAAGTTGAGATCTGTTTAACTTTCTGCAAGTGAAGAGGGACTTTCGGGAGCGGCAACCAGGATTGAAGTCAGTAGAGTGCAGTGCTGAGTTTGACCGAGGCAATTTAAACGAGAAGCTCATTTTAGCAGTCAGAAACTGTCCTATAATTTATGATATATCTCTGTGTAAGTTACATACACTCGCTTTCAACCGTATTTGCCCGTTTGCTGTAGTTAAATAGCGGGGCGCTCACTGTTTCTCGTTCGGCTTTTATATTACGCTTTTATGTAGCTACTGATTGCATGTATATTTAGACTTTTCCTTCCAAAATGTTTGTTGTTGTGGCAGGAAATCGTAGCTATTTGTTGTCTAACATAGAGTAACAGCCGTGAATGTCGCTCACAATAGACTATGAATATGTATAGTATAAATGTAATTCGGACGTTCTACATCCATCATGTTTTTTACGTCATGTGACCTACCAGCTTCAGTTCAGTTGCGTCGCTTCACTGCCATCCGTTAATCCTCTCCTGTGGCCTCATGGATGTAAAGTGTCCATGGAATGTGCGTGAAGCTGGAAGAAGTAGGTCATCCGGGGACTTTTCGCCTACTGTTTTTCGAAATGTGTTTGTAACAGACTACTCTGTTGGTGTACTGTTTTTCGCATACTATATAGCAGGCCTAGGGAAGATTGAAGAAAGATTTTGAAGATTTAAAGGAAGAAAACCCACACAGTGTCTTATAATGTGTCAGATTGCCGCACTATGAACACAACCACTCTCCACAGTGCCTAATGAAGCACCCGTCTTGAGAAACTGCTTCATATCTGCAGTGAAGACCAATAGGAGATCACCAGATAACCGGGAAGAGTTTTGCTCAGAGGGTGATAGAGGGTCTCTGTGTTGTGCTTTCTCGCGGGATAGCTGTTTTGGACGGTGCTGGGTGGTGGTGGGTGTCGTCACTCCACACCATATCTATGGGAATGACCCACGGCGTCAGGTGGTGTGGCGCCCTCACTCCCTCAGCGCCTTCGACCAGGTGAAGCACTCTTACTACAGCGAGTAGCTGCTTTATATCTCTCATGGTGAATGAAGATCAATAGTGAAGGCTTCGCTAGGTGGGTGTCGGATGGGGTCCACTTCAGCTTCTCGTGGTTGCCCGACGCGAGTCCGGGAGGGAGGCAGGACAAGCCCTTCCCTGGCTGGGGTGAGTTGGAGTGGGACAGAGATCTCAGGGGACCTAATGGCTGGAGCTGAAATTAGTTAGGTTTACGGTTTTAGTGTGGCTGGATATTGAAGATCCACCCAAAACGTTCAGAGAGTGGGAGCTCCATGCATTGTGGTCCTGTAGGTTCTGTAACGAGAGTGGAAAGGTGCTGCGGAGCAGTTGACCTGTGTGGATCAACCTTGGTGTCAACCAAAAGTCTGCACAGTTCTTCTTCTGCCGTACATCTAAAACCTTGTTTTCACTTCTTCCTCCGGTTATAATTTATTGATAAATCATTAATGACAATAATTAATAAACAGAGATTAGTCACGGCGGCGTGTGCAGCTGATGGGGGCTCGACTTGTCCCCGTACAAAACCTGCAATCTATAAAACAGATAATGGGAAGGTGATAGTGGAGGATGAATTGTTAAACTTCATCGTGGTTAATGTATATCAGTCCGATGCTTTGCTGGGTGACGTTAAGGTCCCAAAAGATGGATTGTTGTGTCGGGATATGAACTGTAAGAATGTACAACATTGTAAGATTTATGTTCCCTGTATGTAGCTATTGTGGAGTCCCTTGGTATCTCGCGTTGGCCATTATATAAACCCAGGTCAAAAGTGTGCAACGCTAAGCCAGGATGGAAGGATCATGTAGAAGAGCTTCATGAAGAGGCCCGTAATGCTTTTAAAGATGGGCTGGGGCAGGTAAAAGCAGGCAGGGCCCCTCGTTTGAAAATAAGAAATGCTCTCTAATGCTAGATTTAAAAGTGCACTCCGCTATATTAAAAGAAATGAAAACCAAATGAGGTCAGATTCACTGGCACGGAAGCTGCAAAAAAATAATGTTAATGAAAGAAAGACAGAAATACTATGAATAATTGCAAAACATCTCTTCCATCTAATATAGATGTGAGTGCATGATGGTCCTGATGAAATCTCTCAGTTATGACGGAGACATTATTGTGAACTGCTAAACTAAGTAATCTGGTAACAAGAATTGGTAACATCAGTAGCTGATGACTTTAATACTGTAAATGAAACTGCTGTAGACTACCAGTTGAACATTTATGTGACAAATTAAGATTTTTTTATATAATATTGACTGTTTATAACTAAAGATTCTATGTAAACAATATCTTATATAGGCAAATAAACTAATAATGGGTTAAAAAAGAAGCTGAATTTAATAAAAAATGATATTTAAAACTTATAAAGGAAATCCATTGCTTGTTTTTTATGCACACATTTACTTATTAAAGTAACTTTTCATTTGACTGCTTGTTGTTTTCTGACTACTGGTAAATTGGTTAATTTTTTTTTTTTTTTTTTTTTTAAAGAGACAACATTGAAAGTCAAAAATGAATGAATTTAGTCTAAATACTCTGCTCTTTCTACTAATGAAAGTTTGAACTAATTTAAATTTATTCAGACTTGAAACTGAACTGATGATAGTGCTGCCATCTAGTGGAGATCCGTGAGCATGACGTTTCATATCTATCTATCTATACACACAAATAGATATTATTATTAGTCTCTTGGAATCAGTAAGATTGTCTGACCGTACATTAGTCTTTTTGTTCCATGCTTTAATCCTGAACAAAATTCCTACTAATATCCTTTAGGATTGTTTTCAAATGATTCTAGATATTCCTTTATTAAATATTTCCTTTAGGATAACAAATAAAATGTTTTATGTGGTAAAATTTTAATGAATGTGTAAAATAAAATGTTTTTCGTACAGTAATCGATCAGTGTTTTACACCATTTTAACCAGGTTTTGACTTTATGCACTTCACTTATTCCAAATGATTTTTTCTAAGAACAAATATTCCATGAAGACTTAATACAAGGTCATGAAATCTGCACTGCATGTCATCCCAACTACCCTTTAATAATTGTGATAGATCACCAGATTGTGAGCATGACATGCTGATGCCGAATGTGGAAGGAAAATGAAAAGAGGCCGTCATCAAAGTTTCCATAAAGTTTCCTTTTTTATTCAATCGCATATGTATAAAAGCCAATCATTTGCATGGTTTCCAACCATTGAAAATGGTTAAATTCGAGAATTTGGACATGGGGTCGCACTGAGATCCCCATAACTATGGATTTGTGGCATATAGGGCCTTAAAATGAAGATTCCATAAGAAACGTTTATTATGAATGAGAATCATGAGATATTATCTTTAATACTTCTTTAGTTGCAGGGATGCAAACTTTGGAAAAAACATATTTATGGCACTCAGACAGGAATGTTCTCTGCCATTGAGCTGATTGAGCATTTTCAGATATTCCTCTTTAAAATAAATAAGTATCAGTTGTACGAAAATAGACCAGGCAAGGCAAGTTTATTTACATTTTATACACAATGGCAATTCAAAGTGCTTTACATAGAAGAAATTAAAATAATCAAAAGAAATCAGAATAATTCAAACAGTTTAGAATAAAAAATATGAAATAATGAAAAATAATGATAAAAATAAAATACAGTAAATTAAAACAATTTAGAATAAAATGAAGTACAGTAACAGTCGGACGAACAGTGGCACAGTGCTCATTCAGTAAATGCACAGCTAAACAGATGTGTTTTGAGTCTGGATTTGAATGTGACTACTGTAGGAGCACACCTGATCTCTTCTGGAAGCTAATAATATAATAATAGCTAAAAGCAGACTCTCCATGCTTTGAGTGAACCCTTGGTATTTCTAGCTGATGTGATCCTAATGATCTGAGTGATCTGTTGGGTTTATATTCAGTGAGCATATCTGCAATATATTGAGGTCCTAACCCATTAAATAATTTATATACCAGTAGTAATACTTTAAAATCAACGAATTTTACGACGATTTTACAACTCCATAAGAAAAAAAACAACAACAATACAAATAACAGAAATATACAAATAAGTAAAAACAAAAAATAAAATAAAAGTCGGGAAAAAACTATAAACGTAAGTAAAAACAATAAGAAAAATCAAAAAGTAGCAAAAATAAAGTACGGTAATTAAATAAGCAAAACAATAATGATAAAAAAGTACTAAAAAGTCAAAGAATGAAAATTAAATCAAATTAAGTTGGTGTATTAATGTTAATATAACAGTTAAAGTAGGCATTAGGGAGGGAAACGACAGTTATTTGTAAAATGAACATTGTAATAAATCAACAGAGGGTTCAAAACAGTGACAACTGCTAACTAGAGGAGAGGAGGAGAGAAGAAAGTTGGCAAATGTCAGTTAAGTCGTAAGTTAATTCTTTATGTGCGTAGAGGTGTGCGATGTGTATTGTCTATTATGATATTCTATTGTTTTAACGATGGACGAGGCACTGTGAGTGTGAGCTGACATCGCATAGTCTCTCGTGTTTTCACGGCGTGATGTGTGCAGTTATAGGCATAGACATGTATTTATTATGGTTATAGGTATGTCCCCAAATTAGTTTTTGCCTTATATTTATATCATGTTGTTATATTGGAATATCACATCAGTAAGAGTGTCGTTTTCCCGTGCACAAATGTGATATTTATGTTATACAATAGTTAAATTAAATATAAATTGACATTGTGAGTTAGTTTTTAGACATAACATTATCGATATTGTTTGTTTTCCCTTTATTTCGCCGACTAGAATTTCAAAATGAAACCATAGCAGAGTCTCAATGCAACAGACAGCGATGATTTCTTGAAGGAAATCCGCGTTTTGAACGAGTCATTTTAACGATTCAATCACTTGCTTCTTTCCCGTTTGAACAAATCGGTTGAATGAATGACTCCCTCAACTCGCTTATTAAGACAGCGATTTGCCGCCGCCTACTGGCGGTTTTAGTTTCATATTAAAAGTAAAAAATTAGAAATAATTTCACATTTAAATATTGAATATTGATTTTAAAAAAAACCTTATAGCTTGATTTATGCAATTGTAAATGGAGTGTATATATTAATGCCACAGCACTTCTAATGCTGCTTCTGCATCACCTCTGCACTGCAAAGATGGATTTTTGATTGAATGATTTAATTTGACTGCTAACAGTGGTACTGTATAATTATTGTGTAATTAAATATTATTGTATAAATAAGTATAATTACTGTATATATGTGATGCACGTGATGCATAACTCTAAATAAGTTTAGAAAAAAAAAATCTCCATAAATAGGTGAAAATGCCCTGGAAATCAATTTAAGGTGGCAAATATTGCACATTAATTAATAATTTCTGTCACTGCTGTGAACTGACCACTGCATAGAATATGAAAAATATAAATATCTCCGTGAGTCTGCTGTCAGCAACAGGCCTAAACCAGCCATGGCACCAGCACAAATACACAATCAGTAAAATATCAACTAATTATTGTTGATAATAATAAGTTGATATTTTACTGATTGTGTTTTTGTTTTGTGTTTATCAACAAAACGTTGAAAATATCGAGATATAGTTTTGTCAATATCGCACACCCCTAATGTATGGTATTAATTTTGATTTCTTCAGGTCTTAAAAAGGTCTTAAAAAGCCTTAAATTTTACTTTAAAAAGTGTGCAGGAACCCTCCCAGACAGCAAACTGACATTGAATCAACGTGGAAACGACGTCTCTCATGACATTGAAACAACGTTGATTTTGCTCATCGAATTAACGTTGAACCAACGTCAGACGCGGCATTCTTCAAAGCTAAATGAAAATCGAAAATTGGTTTGCTTTCATAACGTTAAAACAACGCGTTGATTTCAAGTTGATTTTCCGTTAGTTTTGAAAGAATGACGCGTCTGACGTTGGTTCAACGTTAATTCGATGAGCAAAACAATAGGCTTGTTTGAGATGAGCAAATTCTGCGCAGAATCGATCACCGGTGATCAGCGCGAGATGCATGCCGGTTAGAAATGTGTCCGAGAACGGTCCGCCTGGCTCTGATGTCATGCCGACGTATGTCAAAAAACTCTCGCGAGCGCAAGGCGGAAGGGTCGGATTCTGCAGTCGCGCGCAGTTGCTCTCCACCGACTGCGCTGATCAAAAGCATGATGGGAAACGACTTGCTGACGACACAGCTTAATGCTCATTGGTTTAAACAACATGATGAAGGTAAATTCCATATTCATTAAGCTAAATTCTCCAAATCAAGGCCATGTTTTTTTTTTTTTTTTTTTTTTTTTTTTTTTTTTTATTGAAACTGATATATATTGTGAATCTCTTAAACGGGTTAAAAATAAGAAAGCTATAGCCAGTAACTCAAATATACTAGGCCTACTCTAAAATGTTCAAGTGAAAAATAGCTCTCATTTTATAGATGATGAAGTTTGTAAGTCTGTCTATTTAAGCTAAGCTTATTTTGATTTATTTATTTATTTTATTATTAATTTTATTCTGATGTTTATTTATTTATTTTATTTGTGATGTTTATAATAGGCCTATTTGTTTCACGAATTGGTGCTTGTAGGTAGAATATGTTTGTAACTTGCATTCTAATAAAAAAGTAAAATAAATAAAAATAAAAGAACAACAGATGAATTGTTCTCTTTTAAAATGTTTGATTTTAAAACTGATATCATGTTTTATGTGTATACATATATGGGTGAATAAACTCTCTGACAGTGCCATATGGGTTATATTTCATTTTTGTTAAAACAATAAACACGTCTGTATTAAAGAAAGAAAAAAAGATTGATAAACACATATTTAACAAGTACTTTGGGTGTCTTGTTCATTATATTTATTTTTATATAAAAGCAACAGAACTTAAATCACATCCAGTTTATTAGCAACACGTGCACGAGCGTGAATCCCGTTAATCCCGCGATATCCGCCTTTGATCTCACAGGTGTCTGATTCACTACGAGAACCGAGATCTGTCCGGCTTTATTGCGCTTTTTCACTCCTCCCCTCACTGCAGCCGCCTACTCTCGACTACATTGCAGGCGAGGCGAGGCGCATCTCAAACAAGCCTATTGTCAGATCAACGTTGTTTCGATGTCATATTTCCACGTTGATTCAATGTCAGTTTGCTATCTGGGCTGAATATAGGAAATGAGAACATGCAGCTTTATTTTACATTCGTCTATATTATATTATAATATATTAAATACAATATGTGAGCTGAGCATTAATTTATAGAGAAAACACATTAGGCAAGCGGAACGCAAGTACGACGTGATGACGTCACTGTAGTGAAGATAATAGGTAGACACTCAGTCTATGTGCTAGTTCTGGATTTATCACCAAGTTCACTCAGGTGTGTCGGCCAGAACACCTCTTAAGGCCAAATGTTCCAGAGTATGAAATAAATAGTGGAGAAATAATTCTGATTCTGTTTCTTTATTCCTCTTTCTTGCAATTCTGTGAGTATTGGTGTGTGTGTGTGTGTGGTCTCTATAAAGAGAGAAACAAATTACAAATGAATAAATCAAACATAGCTATGCATGCACTCATTCCTCTCTATGCACTAATATACATTACTAAACAAAAGCAAACAATAATCAGCATATAACTATACAGTATATCTCTTAAACTCTAATACTGTAAGAATAATATAAAGATTCAAACACTTATAAAGGATCCTCAGATTTTCCATTATAAGTAAAATTCTAACATCACTTACTTCTTATAATACTCAACCACAAAGTACTGATCAATCCTAACAAATATAAAGGATAAACACATCTAAACACGATATCACTATCTTTAACCTGACGTACTAAATCAGATGAGTCGAAGCTCTAACGTGAGATGTACTAACGCGAATATAATTAGCACCTCAGTCTCAAATCGACTCCTTAAACTCCCAACTCTTATCTACATCAAATAACAGAAATAACTAGTTTAACAAATAATATAATACCACAGTTTTACTTACTTTTTTCATTTACGCACACTCTGAGGGAAAGTGCAGCTCACACAACCAACTGACCAACCGACTATCTCAATCGTACTGCATACTAAGTATGTGATGTCAGATAGTATACAAACCAGCGCGCGCCTCAGCCACCGTTATAAGCGCTGAATCAACGGAAGTCAACGTGAAACATAAACCCTAATATGGTCAACTACACTAAATAATAGCAACACTAAAATAACTTTGGGGCCTTTTCTACAGCCGCCCCCGAATGTATGTAATACATTCGCTCATCAATAAAGGCAACAAAGTTCTATGGCTGGGGTGTAGTTGCAGGAGTGGAACCGTCACCATCTTCTCCAGAAGGAAGTGCAGGGAGGACAACCAGCCTGGCAACTGGCCGTGTGTAGATCCTTTCCTTAACCTTTACATCAGCGGACCTGATGTGCCCGTCAGGGCTGGGATGAGTCTTGACCACTTTCCCAATGGGCCAGAGGGCCCTCGGAAGATGAGGATCAGCGATCATCACTACACAGTCCCCTGTAATATCAGGTGGTGTAGCCTGCCACTTCTGGCGAGCTTGGAGACTTGGCACATATAGCCGGATGAAACGGGCCCAAAAGTGGTCGGCCAAAACTTGGGAGTGTCTCCAACGGCGGCGACAGATGAGCTCACTTTCAGGGTAGACTACCTGAGGTAACGAACCATCAAGCCGCCCCATCAGAAGAACACTGGGAGTCACTGGATCTGGGTCGCTGGCATCTGAAGACACATATCCCAAGGGCTTACTGTTAAGGATCCCTTCCACCTCAGTAAGTACGGTGCGAAGCACTTCTTCCGGAACAGGTTGAGCACCGACTGTGGCATAGAGTGCACTCTTAACTGAGCGTATCTCCCTCTCCCACACCCCTCCGAAGTGAGGAGCGGCTGGGGGGTTAAAACGGAAGGAGATCTTCTGTGGAGCAAGGAGATGTTGTAGTTCATTAGACATTCCAGCGAAGGTCTCACGTAGTTCTCGCTCACCTCCCTTGAAATTTGTTCCTTGATCGGAAAACAGCTCAGCAGGTGTTCCTCTACGGGAAATGAACCGACGAAGGGACATCAGAAAGGCATCCGTATCAATGGAGGTAAGGAGGTCCAAGTGCACCGCCCTCGTTGTGAGGCACTTGAAAATGATCCCCCATCTCTTCTCCCGGCGCCGGCCAACTTTGACCTCAAATGGCCCAAAGCAGTCCATCCCTGTAGAGTAGAAAGCCGGCTTGTAAAGACGCAGACGGGCTGATGGCAGGTCTGCCATTTTCGGCACTGCAGGTCTTCCCCTCCATCGCCGACAGTCAGCACAGCTATACTGGTAGCGCCGGACAGCCTCACGCCCCCGCAGGATCCAGAAAGAGCGTCGAAGCTCTGCGAATACCCGCTCTGGGCCTGGGTGGAGGAGGCGATTGTCGAAGTCTTGGATTAAGAGCGTAGTTACTCGATGACCTGGGTCTAAGATGACTGGATGAAGAGTGGTCAGTTCTAGGCCTTCTGCTCGACGGAGTCGTCCTCCAACACGAATGAGCTCTCCCTTTTCATCCAGCTCTGGAGACAGCGTGCGGAGTCGACTGCTGCTAGGTACTGGTTTACCAGCTTTCAGGAGGCTGTACTCTTGCTGAAAGCTATCCTTTTGAGCCCTCTGAAGTATTAACTGTTCAGCCTGTTGGTAGTCTTCAGCTGTAGGCTTATAATTAGAGTTGGCCGCCCCATGCAGCTCCTGCACTGTCTCTTCGAGCAGCTCCTTCCACGAGCCGTACTGACTCACGTCTGAAGTCGACTGGCTTGATGCAACTGCGGCGACCCCACAGAAGGTAGACTTGCGCAGCTCTGAGTTATCTTCTGCTTGTTCTACAGCAGGGTCCTCTGGCCATGAGTTCGGACTGGTCAGGAGGAAGGCAGGTCCCAGGCTCCATCTATTTGGTTGAACTAGCTCTTGCAGCTTCTTCCCTCGTGTCACGTCATCAGCAGGGTTTCTTGCAGTATCAACGTATCTCCAGGCATGCCTGTCAGTCAGCTCCTGTATCTCGGCCACGCGGGTGCCCACAAAGACCTTAAATCGGCAGGATTCGGACCTCAGCCATGTCAGCACCGTTGTGGAATCTGACCAAAGGATTGTCTGATCAATGTGGATAGTAAGCTCCCTCTTCAGCACCTGTGAGAGCTGTGCTCCAGTAAGGGCAGCACAGAGTTCTAACCGGGGCATAGAGTGGAATCGCTTGGGAGCAACTCTAGAACGGGCCATCAGGAACGACAGATACACTTCACCTTGTCTGTCAGTGGTCCGGAGGTATGCCACTGATCCATAAGCCTCTTCTGAGGCATCGCAGAATACATGCACCTCTCTCTGAAGACCGGACGTGTCCACGTCCTTCGGCAAGTATGGTCGGGGCAAGGTGACTTGAGGTAAGACTTGCAGTTCTTCTTCCCAGTCTTTCCACTGCTGCAGAAGCTCCTGTGGTAGTAGTGGATCATCCCATCCCCTGTGCTTGTCCCAAAGAGATCGGACAATTATCTTAGCCCTGGTGGTGTAGGGTAGGATGAACCCCAAAGGGTCGTACTGACTCGCCAGGACTTTATATATATTGCGCATGGTAGGAACCCCGTACTCCACATGGCGATGCTTGTAGCCGAGGACATCCGAGTGGAAGAGCCAGCTTAGCCCTAGAGTAGATTCTGGGGTATCTGTCTTGTTCTGAGCCAGCCATAACTCAACACTGGCAGAGCAGCTCTCTTCAGGTAGGTGACTTATTACCCCCGGTTCGTTGCTTGCCCACTGACGCAGATCGAATCCTGCAGATGCAAGAAGGGCTCGTAGCTTGTCTACAAGGTGCTTAGCCTCAGCGATACTGGGAACACTCTGGAGGCAGTTGTCTACATAAAAGCATTTCTCAACTGAGAACCTCACATCTTCATCTGGCTGGCTGTTATCAGAGACGTGGCGCTGTAAGGCGAATGTGGCACAGCAGGGGCTACATGTTGTACCAAACGGTAGCACCTGCCACTCGTACACCGCAGGGGGGCCTTCTTCACTGATGTCGCGCCAAAGAAATCTGAGCAGAGCACGATCTTCTGGGAGGAGGCGAACTTGGTGGAACATGCCTCTGATGTCTCCACTAATTGCAACCGCATGCTCTCGGAATCTTAGCAGAACTCCCAGTAGTGATGCTCCTAATGTCGGCCCAGGCAGTAGATGGTCATTGAGGATCTGCCCTCGATACTGGTAGGAGCAGTTGAATACCAGCCTATTCTTGCCATTATGGCTCACCAGATGGTGAGGAATATACCATTCCTCCCGGCCTTCCTCCGCTGAAACATTCGGTCCACACTTGATGACATAGCCCGCCTTTATAAGTTTCTCCATCTCCACTCTGTAGGCTTCTGCCCGTGCAGGATCTTTAGCCAGTCGCCTCTCGACACTTCGTAGACTGGGCATGACGGCTTCTTTAGTAGCCTGAAAGAGGGGCATGTCTCTCTTGCGGAGCAGCGGGGTAGCGTAACGTAGAATGCCATCTACCTCTACCCTGATGGTTTTGGTCTCCAGGATGCGGATGGCCTCTTGGTCCTGTCTTGAGCGAGTAACTAGTTTCTCACTTCTGAATGGGACATCATCGACCTGCCATAATCTCTCAACATGTTTCATCAGCTCGCTCTGGTGGGGTGCTACTGTTGTAAATAGACACTGCCGTGGTTGGGTGAGGTGACAGACTACACTCGCTGGGCCCTGCAGTGTCCAGCCCAGCCTTGTGCAGATGGCAGCAGGCCCTCCTGGAGGTCCTAATCTGACAGGTTCAATGGGAGTGACGAGATGGGGGTGGTCACTCCCAATTAGAAGCAAGGGCTTAACATCCATAAGGGTCTGTATGGGAAGGCCAATGAGGTGCTTGTACGTGTTCCTGAGTTGTTCCATGGGGTAAGTATGTGCAGCTAGTCCAATACAAGCACTGGTGAATGCACCTCTAATCTTGAACTTAGACTTTGGCTTTGACGGTGAGGAAATGGAGAACGACACTGATGCACCACGGAGGGTCCGCACTTCATCTCTGATTGTACGTAGTGGAAGGTCCTCTTGAATCCCCTGCACACCTAGCTTCTCCGCAGCATCTGGCAACAGCATAGTTCTCTCTGAACCGTCGTCAAGTATGGCATAGGTGTTGATTGATTGGTCACCATGGTGAATGCGGACTTTGACAACTTTCAGAAGAACCCGACTGCCTTCAGTGGGTCTATCCAAATACAGAACTTCTGTTGTGCCCCTTAAGCCTTGGCTTTCTGCTCCCGGTGTTGGCGATGCCTCCTTAGGTGACCTCATATTCACCTCATGCAGAACCTGGAGGTGTTTCCCTTGGCAGAGGCTGCATGTCTTTTTTAAGTTGCACTGAGCCGCCTGGTGTGGCCGTGCACATCGCCAACACCTCTTGTTCCTCTTTATCCATTCAATCAGCTGATCCTTAGTTAGCCTGGATACCTCTGTACACTGGCTGAGGTAGTGTTCCTCGTTATTGCAGAATGGACAGTATGGCTTGCTCTTGTTCGCTTTGAAGGAGCTGCGTGGCACTGGCACCTCAGGTTTCTTAGCTGTGTCCTTCACACCATGGAGGACAGAGGTAGGTTGCTTACCCTTCCTACCCTCTTGACGGAACACTGGCTTCTCCCGCACTCCTCTCACAGCTAACTGTCCTTCAAAGTCCTGGCACCAAGACTCGTACTTCAACCAATCTGAAAGATTAGTTAAGGTGTGGTTCTTTGTTCCCTGATGATACATGCATCGGCGAAACTCTGCTCTTTGCTCAGATGGCAGCTTGCTCAGCAGACGAGAAACATGTGAGCCACATTGTAGTTCCACCTCACCCTCGTGGCCTAGTGTTCTCAGCATTCCCACAAGTGACTGTATTTGGAGTGCAAACTTCTCAAATGCAGCAAAGTCTCCCCGCTTTATGTCCGGTGAGTCCAGCACAGCAGCAATACGCCTCAGCGCTATCTGATGTGGTTGGCCAAACTTGTCATTCAGGGCAACCATTGTGTCGGAGAAGGGTGTCGGAGAGTTAAGGTAAGCATCTGCTATTAACCTAGCTTCTTCTAGTTGCAGATGATCGACCAACACTTGGTATTTAAACAGCTCAGATGCGTCATGTGGTAAGAGGTTCTCCAATGAGATCTTGAGCCGTGCGAACTCACTTGGGTCCCGACTGGCAAAGTTGGGGATCGTTGGGCGTGGCCCACGGTAACTTGGCTCTGGGATGTTGGAGTTATAACCCTGCGGTGATTTAGAGGGCTGTGCCCATGCCATGCTTGAATGTCGCTGTTGGGGCGTTGGGTTGCAGCCAAGGTCACTCCGTTGACCACCATAAGCTGTAGGTACTTGGGCTCCGCTGGATGTGGCTGCGGCAGAAACTGAACGGGCTTGAACCAGGGCGGTGGATAACGGGCAGTGTCATCCCATGGCTTTGCAGTAGGAAAGGCCTCACTTGCTGAGTGATAAACTTGTGACTGGCCCACAAACATGTCAAGAGCTGGGGGTGGCAGTGCTTCTTCCTTAGTTCTTGAACCTCATCTATTCTCCTAATAAGTGAATGTAGCATAGGTCGGTCACCTGGTATAAGTTCGTCAATTACTGGGTCTGGCCATGGTGGTGGTGCAGGCCAATCATCCTCTTCTTCAGCATTAAGTTCACTTTCTACAAGTGGCTGTGATGACATCACTGTTAACTCTGGCTTTCTGGTAATGAAGAGAGGTTGGAGACTGCATGTGCGAACAGAATCCACTAACTGTCTCATGTCTGCCGCAGCGCTCTAAGCTCAACTAAGTCTGATGCCATGTGGCGCTGTGTCTGCTGCAGGAGGTGTCTTTCATGACGAATGTCATCTAACTCAACTCGGCTGTCATTCTGCGGATGTACTGTATGCAGTGCTGAAGGTAAGGGAGTAGAGTAATCTCGTAGCTGTTCCCTAAAACTCTCTCTCTGGAAACCGCTGGGCTGGGGGCTAGCTGCTTCTTCTGGCTGTGCTGTTGGCTCTCAGTCCTATAGCCCAGGTCCATCTCCTGAAGAATAGCATCCCGCCTCTGGCGTCGCAGGGGAGAGTCTGGTGGGGAGGTGAGGGATGTCATCCTGGCATTTCCCTCCTGGTGAGAACTCTCTGATTCCTCTCTGTACCTCTGACCGATGTAGCCTCTATAATCAACCTCATAATCTGCATAGCGCACAGGTAGGTGGATATGCGTCTGGGACGTGCCCAATAGCATCATACTCTGGATGTCGTTCATCTCTGATGTGAAACCAGTGAATCCGGCTCGAAGGACCATCAATGTAGTGAAGATAATAGGTAGACACTCAGTCTATGTGCTAGTTCTGGATTTATCAACCAAGTTCACTCAGGTGTGTCGGCCAGAAACCTCTTAAGGCCAAATGTTCCAGAGTATGAAATAAATAGTGGAGAAATAATTCTGATTCTGTTTCTTTATTCCTCTTTCTTGCAATTCTGTGAGTATTGGTGTGTGTGTGTGTGTGGTCTCTATAAAGAGAGAAACAAATTACAAATGAAGTAAATCAAACATAGCTATGCATGCACTCATTCCTCTCTATGCACTAATATACATTACTAAACAAAAGCAAACAATAATCATCATATAACTATACAGTATATCTCT
>NW_024121677.1:2063037-2073955 GCF_016745375.1 Pimephales promelas
AGTTTTACTTACTTTTTTCATTTACGCACACTCTGAGGGAAAGTGCAGCTCACACAACCAACTGACCAACCGACTATCTCTATCATACTGCATACTAAGTATGTGATGTCAGATAGTATACAAACCAGCGCGCGCCTCAGCCACTTACAAGCGCTGAATCAACGGAAGTCAACGTGAAACATAAACCCTAATATGGTCAACTACACTAAATAATAGCAACACTAAAATAACTTTGGGGCCTTTTCTACAGCCGCCCCCGAATGTATGTAATACATTCGCTCATCAATAAAGGCAACAAAGTTCTATGGCTGGGGTGTAGTTGCAGGAGTGGAACCGTCACCATCTTCTCCAGAAGGAAGTGCAGGGAGGACAACCAGCCTGGCAACTGGCCGTGTGTAGATCCTTTCCTTAACCTTTACATCAGCGGACCTGATGTGCCCGTCAGGGCTGGGATGAGTCTTGACCACTTTCCCAATGGGCCAGAGGGCCCTCGGAAGATGAGGATCAGCGATCATCACTACACAGTCCCCTGTAATATCAGGTGGTGTAGCCTGCCACTTCTGGCGAGCTTGGAGACTTGGCACATATAGCCGGATGAAACGGGCCCAAAAGTGGTCGGCCAAAACTTGGGAGTGTCTCCAACGGCGGCGACAGATGAGCTCACTTTCAGGGTAGACTACCTGAGGTAACGAACCATCAAGCCGCCCCATCAGAAGAACACTGGGAGTCACTGGATCTGGGTCGCTGGCATCTGAAGACACATATCCCAAGGGCTTACTGTTCAGGATCCCTTCAACTTCAGTAAGTACGGTGCGAAGCACTTCTTCCGGAACAGGTTGAGCACCGACTGTGGCATAGAGTGCACTCTTAACTGAGCGTATCTCCCTCTCCCATACCCCTCCGAAGTGAGGAGCGGCTGGGGGGTTAAAACGGAAGGAGATCTTCTGTGGAGCAAGGAGATGTTGTAGTTCATTAGACATTCCAGCGAAGGTCTCACGTAGTTCTCGCTCACCTCCCTTGAAATTTGTTCCTTGATCGGAAAACAGCTCAGCAGGTGTTCCCCTACGGGAAATGAACCGACGAAGGGACATCAGAAAGGCATCCGTATCAATGGAGGTAAGGAGGTCCAAGTGCACCGCCCTCGTTGTGAGGCACTTGAAAATGATCCCCCATCTCTTCTCCGGCGCCGGCCAACTTTGACCTCAAATGGCCCAAAGCAGTCCATCCCTGTAGAGTAGAAAGCCGGCTTGTAAAGACGCAGACGGGCTGATGGCAGGTCTGCCATTTTCGGCACTGCAGGTCTTCCCCTCCATCGCCGACAGTCAGCACAGCTATACTGGTAGCGCCGGACAGCCTCACGCCCTCGCAGGATCCAGAAAGAGCGTCGAAGCTCTGCGAATACCCGCTCTGGGCCTGGGTGGAGGAGGCGATTGTCGAAGTCTTGGATCAAGAGCGTAGTTACTCGATGACCTGGGTCTAAGATGACTGGATGAAGAGTGGTCAGCTCTAGGCCTTCTGCTCGACAGAGTCGTCCTCCAACACGAATGAGCTCTCCCCTTTCATCCAGCTCTGGAGACAGCGTGCGGAGTCGACTGCAGCTAGGTACTGGTTTACCAGCTTTCAGGAGGCTGTACTCTTGCTGAAAGCTATCCCTTTGAGCCCTCTGAAGTATTAACTGTTCAGCCTGTCGGTAGTCTTCAGCTGTAGGCTTATAATTAGAGTTGGCCGCCCCATGCAGCTCCTGCACTGTCTCTTCGAGCAGCTCCTTCCACGAGCTGTACTGAATCACGTCTGAAGTCGACTGGCTTGATGCAACTGCGGCGACCCCACAGAAGGTAGACTTGCGCAGCTCTGAGTTATCTTCTGCTTGTTCTACAGCAGGGTCCTCTGGCCATGAGTTCGGACTGGTCAGGAGGAAGGCAGGTCCCAGGCTCCATCTATTTGGTTGAACTAGCTCTTGCAGCTTCTTCCCTCGTGTCACGTCATCAGCAGGGTTTCTTGCAGTATCAACGTATCTCCAGGCATGCCTGTCAGTCAGCTCCTGTATCTCGGCCACGCGGGTGCCCACAAAGACCTTAAATCGGCAGGATTCGGACCTCAGCCATGTCAGCACCGTTGTGGAATCTGACCAAAGGATTGTCTGATCAATGTGGATAGTAAGCTCCCTCTTCAGCACCTGTGAGAGCTGTGCTCCAGTAAGGGCAGCGCAGAGTTCTAACCGGGGCATAGAGTGGAATCGCTTGGGAGCAACTCTAGAACGGGCCATCAGGAACGACAGATACACTTCACCTTGTCTGTCAGTGGTCCGGAGGTATGCCACTGATCCATAAGCCTCTTCTGAGGCATCGCAGAATACATGCACCTCTCTCTGAAGACCGGACGTGTCCACGTCCTTCGGCAAGTATGGTCGGGGCAAGGTGACTTGAGGTAAGACTTGCAGTTCTTCTTCCCAGTCTTTCCACTGCTGCAGAAGCTCCTGTGGTAGTAGTGGATCATCCCATCCCCTGTGTTTGTCCCAAAGAGATCGGACAATTATCTTAGCCCTGGTGGTGTAGGGTAGGATGAACCCCAAAGGGTCGTACTGACTCGCCAGCACTTTATATATATTGCGCATGGTAGGAACCCCGTACTCCACATGGCGATGCTTGTAGCCGAGGACATCCGAGTGGAAGAGCCAGCTTAGCCCTAGAGTAGATTCTGGGGTATCTGTCTTGTTCTGAGCCAGCCATAACTCAACACTGGCAGAGCAGCTCTCTTCAGGTAGGTGACTTATTACCCCCGGTTCGTTGCTTGCCCACTGACGCAGATCGAATCCTGCAGATGCAAGAAGGGCTCGTAGCTTGTCTACAAGGTGCTTAGCCTCAGCGATACTGGGAACACTCTGGAGGCAGTTGTCTACATAAAAGCATTTCTCAACTGAGAACCTCACATCTTCATCTGGCTGGCTGTTATCAGAGACGTGGCGCTGTAAGGCGAATGTGGCACAGCAGGGGCTACATGTTGTACCAAACGGTAGCACCTGCCACTCGTACACCGCAGGAGGGCCTTCTTCACTGATGTCGCGCCAAAGAAATCTGAGCAGAGCACGATCTTCTGGGAGGAGGCGAACTTGGTGGAACATGCCTCTGATGTCTCCACTAATTGCAACCGCATGCTCTCGGAATCTTAGCAGAACTCCCAGTAGTGATGCTCCTAATGTCGGCCCAGGCAGTAGATGGTCATTGAGGATCTGCCCTCGATACTGGTAGGAGCAGTTGAATACCAGCCTATTCTTGCCATTATGGCTCACCAGATGGTGAGGAATGTACCATTCCTCCCGGCCTTCCTCCGCTGAAACATCCTCGTCCACACTTGATGACATAGCCCGCCTTTATAAGTTTCTCCATCTCCACTCTGTAGGCTTCTGCCCGTGCAGGATCTTTAGCCAGTCGCCTCTCGACACTTCGTAGACTGGGCATGACGGCTTCTTTAGTAGCCTGAAAGAGGGCATGTCTCTCTTGCGGAGCAGCGGGGTAGCGTAACGTAGAATGCCATCTACCTCTACCCTGATGGTTTTGGTCTCCAGGATGCGGATGGCCTCTTGTCCTGTCTTGAGCGAGTAACTAGTTTCTCACTTCTGAATGGGACATCATCGACCTGCCATAATCTCTCAACATGTTTCATCAGCTCGCTCTGGTGGGGTGCTACTGTTGTAAATAGACACTGCCGTGGTTGGGTGAGGTGACAGACTACACTCGCTGGGCCCTGCAGTGTCCAGCCCAGCCTTGTGCAGATGGCAGCAGGCCCTCCTGGAGGTCCTAATCTGACAGGTTCAATGGGAGTGACGAGATGGGGGTGGTCACTCCCAATTAGAAGCAAGGGCTTAACATCCATAAGGGTCTGTATGGGAAGGCCAATGAGGTGCTTGTACGTGTTCCTGAGTTGTTCCATGGGGTAAGTATGTGCAGCTAGTCCAATACAAGCACTGGTGAATGCACCTCTAATCTTGAACTTAGACTTTGGCTTTGACGGCGAAGAAATGGAGAACGACACTGATGCACCACGGAGGGTCCGCACTTCATCTCTGATTGTACGTAGTGGAAGGTCCTCTTGAATCCCCTGCACACCTAGCTTCTCCGCAGCATCTGGCAACAGCATAGTTCTCTCTGAACCGTCGTCAAGTATGGCATAGGTGTTGATTGATTGGTCACCATGGTGAATGCGGACTTTGACAACTTTCAGAAGAACCCGACTGCCTTCAGTGGGTCTATCCAAATACAGAACTTCTGTTGTGCCCCTTAAGCCTTGGCTTTCCGCTCCCGGTGTTGACGATGCCTCCTTAGGTGACCTCATATTCACCTCATGCAGAACCTGGAGGTGTTTCCCTTGGCAGAGGCTGCATGTCTTTTTTAAGTTGCACTGAGCTGCCTGATGTGGCCGTGCACATCGCCAACACCTCTTGTTCCTCTTTATCCATTCAATCAGCTGATCCTTAGTTAGCCTGGATACCTCTGTACACTGGCTGAGGTAGTGTTCCTCGTTATTGCAGAATGGACAGTATGGCTTGCTCTTGTTCGCTTTGAAGGAGCTGCGTGGCACTGGCACCTCAGGTTTCTTAGCTGTGTCCTTCACACCATGGAGGACAGAGGTAGGTTGCTTACCCTTCCTACCCTCTTGACGGAACACTGGCTTCTCCCGCACTCCTCTCACAGCTAACTGTCCTTCAAAGTCCTGGCACCAAGACTCGTACTTCAACCAATCTGAAAGATTAGTTAAGGTGTGGGTTCTTGTTCCCTGATGATACATGCATCGGCGAAACTCTGCTCTTTGCTCAGATGGCAGCTTGCTCAGCAGACGAGAAACATGTGAGCCACATTGTAGTTCCACTTCACCCTCGTGGCCTAGTGTTCTCAGCATTCCCACAAGTGACTGTATTTGGAGTGCAAACTTCTCAAATGCAGCAAAGTCTCCCCGCTTTATGTCCGGTGAGTCCAGCACAGCAGCAATACGCCTCAGCGCTATCTGATGTGGTTGGCCAAACTTGTCATTCAGGGCAACCATTGTGTCGGAGAAGGGTGTCGGAGAGTTAAGGTAAGCATCTGCTATTAACCTAGCTTCTTCTAGTTCCAGATGATCGACCAACACTTGGTATTTAAACAGCTCAGATGCGTCATGTGGTAGGAGGTTCTCCAATGAGATCTTGAGCCGTGCGAACTCACTTGGGTCCCGACTGGCGAAGTTGGGGATTGTTGGGCGTGGCCCACGGTAACTTGGCTCTGGGATGTTGGAGTTATAACCCTGCGGTGATTTAGAGGGCTGTGCCCATGCCATGCTTGAATGTCGCTGTTGGGGCGTTGGGTTGCAGCCAAGGTCACTCCGTTGACCACCATAAGCTGTAGGGTACTTGGGCTCCGCTGGATGTGGCTGCGGCAGAAACTGAACGGGCTTGAACCAGGGCGGTGGATAACGGGCAGTGTCATCCCATGGCTTTGCAGTAGGAAAGGCCTCACTTGCTGAGTGATAAACTCGTGACTGGCCCACAAACATGTCAAGAGCTGGGGGTGGCAGTGCTTCTTCCTTAGTTCTTGGAACCTCATCTATTCTCCTAATAAGTGAATGTAGCATAGGTCGGTCACCTGGTATAAGTTCGTCAATTACTGGGTCTGGCCATGGTGGTGGTGCAGGCCAATCATCCTCTTCTTCAGCGTTGAGTTCACTTTCTACAAGTGGCTGTGATGACATCACTGTTAACTCTGGCTTTCTGGTATGAAGAGAGGTTGGAGACTGCATGTTGCGAACAGAATCCACTAACTGTCTCATGTCTGCTCGCAGCGCTCTAAGCTCAACTAAGTCTGATGCCATGTGGCGCTGTGTCTGCTGCAGGAGGTGTCTTTCATGACGAATGTCATCTAACTCAACTCGGCTGTCTTTCTGCGAATGTACTGGATGCAGTGCTGAAGGTAAGGGAGTAGAGTAATCTCGTAGCTGTTCCCTAAACTCTCTCTCTGGAAACCGCTGGGCCTGGGGGGCTAGCTGCTTCTTCTGGCTGTGCTGTTGGCTCTCAGCCCTATAGCCCAGGTCCATCTCCTGAAGAAGAGCATCCCGCCTCTGGCGTCGCAGGGGAGAGTCTGGTGGGGAGGTGAGGGACGTCATCCTGGCATTTCCCTCCTGGTGAGAACTCTCTGATTCCTCTCTGTACCTCTGACCGATGTGGCCTCTATAATCAACCTCATAATCTGCATAGCGCACAGGTAGGTGGATATGCCGTCTGGGACGTGCACCAATAGCATCATACTCTGGATGTCGTTCCATCTCTGATGTGAACCCAGTGACTCCGGCTCGAAGGACCATCAATGTAGTGAAGATAATAGGTAGACACTCAGTCTATGTGCTAGTTCTGGATTTATCACCAAGTTCACTCAGGTGTGTCGGCCAGAACACCTCTTAAGGCCAAATGTTCCAGAGTATGAAATAAATAGTGGAGAAATAATTCTTATTCTGTTTCTTTATTCCTCTTTCTTGCAATTCTGAGAGTATTGGTGTGTGTGTGTGTGTGTGTGTGTGTGGTTTCTATAAAGAGAGAAACAAATTACAAATGAATAAATCAAACATATGCATGCACTCATTCCTCTCTATGCACTAATATACATTACTAAACAAAAGCAAACAATAATCAGCATATAACTATACAGTATATCTCTTAAACTCTAATACTGTAAGAATAATGTAAAGATTCAAACACTTATAAAGGATCCTCAGATTTTCCATTATAAGTAAAATTCTAACATCACTTACTTCTTATAATACTCAACTACAAAGTACTGATCAATCCTAACAAATATAAAGGATAAACATATCTAAACACGATATTACTATCTTTAACCTGACGTACTAAATCAGATGAGTCGAAGCTCTAACGTGAAATGTACTAACGCGAATATAATTAGCACCTCAGTCTCAAATCGACTCCTTAAACTCCTAACTCTTATCTACATCAAATAACAGAAATAACTACTTATATAATACCACAGTTTTACTTACTTTTTTCATTTACGCACACTCTGAGGGAAAGTGCAGCTCACACAACCGACTGACCAACCGACTATCTCTATCGTACTGCATACTAAGTATGTGATGTCAGATAGTATACAAACCAGCGCGCGCCTCAGCCACCGTTACAAGCGCTGAATCAACGGAAGTCAACGTGAAACATAAACCCTAATATGGTCAACTACACTAAATAATAGCAACACTAAAATAACTTTGGGGCCTTTTCTACACACACACTCTCTCTCTCTCCCTCTCTCTGTCTGTCTATCTCTCTCTCTCCATACCTGTGGTTTCCACCAAACCTCACACCTCCATCTGCTCTCTACTCCTTCTACACACTCATTTCTTCATTTACACATGATTTTACTCAGTCAGCTTGTCTAAGGGAGGAATGGAGCAAAACAGACTCACAGCTGGCATCCAGCTGCTAACACACACACACACACACACACACACGTGTGCTACTATGACGAAAGCGTCTGAACCCTCCACACTCGTCCATTCACTGTCTATCATTATAACTGCAAGGTCACATCTGCTAGAAAACAATCTGCCTCACCTTAACACACACACACACACACTCATTCACAGTCACTCATTCACACACACAAAAACGAGTTAAACAAAAAGGGGGTGACAGTTAACAGGTTAAACTCTTTATTCAAAGATGTTTGGACACTTCAGTATTCAGTAAAGCATCTGCCAAGACCCACAATATTAAATGATTATTATGAAAAATGACAATAAAAAGCATTAGAAATGTGACTCATTGGATACAAAATATCAAATCAAGTGTTATTTATTGTAAAGCTTTGGTTTTGAAATGGAAGACGACTGGTGGATTACGAGTAAAAGTGATGAAGATCTGATGAGCGCTCGGCTCGCTGTGTGGTCCTGCTGGGTCAGAGACTCAAACTCAGTGTTTAGATGCAGTGTAAATCATTTGTGTGTGTGTGAGATTGGACTGAACACTGGGCCGGAGCCCAGCAGAACATCACAATCTCTCTAATCGTAACAAACACTGACTCACATCATGAGAAATCTGAGATCTTTTGAGACATTGAACTTCTGAAAATGATTCAGCTTGAACCATGTGACGTACATTTGTTTCTGTGAACGTCCGCATTTGCATACTCAACTCCAATTGGTCCTTTCTCACACATTTACATACTGCATTCTGATTGGTCTGTATTACTAGTAGCTTCTATGTGGCCATCTATAGAGTGCCAAAGTTACGATGTCACTCTGTAGGCCAAAACGCGGAAGTGAGTTAGCATTTCAGCATTACGGTTCCCTCGCTGTAAAGCCTATGGGATTTTTGAACGGGTTTTTGCTAAATGGCCTGAAATAAGGTCTGTGGTGAACAAAACCTCTAAATATTTTCACGTTTTGATCTATGACATAGAACACACAGTTATAACCTGCTTGTGTTTTTTAAACTTTATTGTGTCTGATTGTGTTTTTTAAAATCTTTATATAGGCTTCAAAATGTATATATTTTGGATTAACTTGTAAAGATTATCTTGAAAAACGTGTAAGGGTTAAACACAGATCTTATTTTTTGCGATTTTGCGAAGTCTATGGGGAAAATGCATTGCTTTTCGACCGAGGGGACCCGTGCGCCGCTAGCTTCCGGGTCGTCCTACAAAGTGACGTCATCACTTCGGCACTCTATCGCTGGAAGGAAATGTGAATATTTCTTGATGCTTGAATACACACACACACACTCGGATCATTCATTTGACTAATTTCTGACATGCAGCAAAACGTGACACTCGACAAACCTCGCCAGTTCAGATATTTCATGTGTTCTGGCTCAAGCACACCTGGTGCAGCTCATGAAGCCCTTGATTAGCGAGGCGGCTACACCTGTTCTGCACATCTGTGCTGATGTCAGCGTTTCTATTCAGGGGGTTGAACCATTTTGAGAGTGTGGAAGTCATTAAAAGTCACATTTTCAGTTGAATTGAGGAAACCACTTGAAACGTTTGAGCTATTTCAATGATTTTCGTTTGATTTGTTCATTGCAAACGGCTGAAAGTCAAACCTGATTTGCAATGGGTGTTGAAGAACTGTATTATATAATTCAACAGTGTTGTAGTACTCGTGACTCGGACTCGTCTCGGACTCGGTCTCGAGACCATATTTTAATGGTCTTGGTCTCGTCATGGACTCGTGTGCATTTGGACTCGGAATTGACTCGTACTCGAACATTTCTTTTTTAGGTCTCGGACTTATTCCCGAATCCACTCGAGTTCAATTAAAAATATTTTTCATGATTATTAATGTATGTTAATAAAATATTTCTTTAAATTGATTGACACGCCCAGTGATTGGTGATTTTCTAGTGCGCAACTGCGCATCACAAATTGTAATAAAATTACTTTTAACACCACCTACTATGTGGCCTTTTTACCCTAAACTGATCATATTTTTTAAACTCTAAGTAAATTCAGTAAAAAAAAAGGATTTCTCTAAGTAAACAAAAGTAAATTAGGTAATCAACCCTCACTGGTCTCGGTGTCGACTCGGACTCGAGTGAGGTGGTCTCGACTACAACACTGTAATTCAATATATTTTAGGATTTTATGAGGAAAAAGTGGTCCCACTTTATATTAAGTGGCTTTACGTACGATGTACTTACATTGAACAATAAGTACAATGTATTATTGTGTTCCTGTTGTATTGTAAAACACTTTTGCTGCTATTGAGGTGTGATACGGGTAAGGTTAGGGTCAGGTGTGGTGGTATGGGTCGGTTTAAGGGTAAGGGGAGGGTTAACTGTGTAATTACAAATGTAATTACATAAAAGTAATTATAGCTGTAATTACATGGTGGTATTTTTAAAATATAAGTACAATGTAAAAACATGTATGTACACAATAAGTCCATTGTATCAAATTATTAATTTCAATGTAAGTATATAGAACTTAAAGCCACTTAATATAAAGTGGAAATGTTTTCAGGTTCTCTAATGATGCTGATCAAACCCCGACCTAAACATTAATAGAAAATATAAATCATTAAAATATCATTAAAAAATAATTTCGGAATGTTTTGGTACAAAAAAAAAAAAATAATAATAATAAACAAACTACAACAATAATATTTTTTACATAAAAAATCAAATATGACCCATATTCATTTAATTTCTACATCTTCATGATATATCTGTTGCTGGAGTGAGGTTGCAATTAGTGTAAAGGTTAAAAGTTGCTATTAGTGTGTGCAATTATAAAATCACACTCAGGCCAACTGACGTGATTAAACCACGAGAAATGATGAGATTCTTTGCACGGAAACGATCCATGCAGAGTGTGTTGAGTGATCTCTCATCAACGGGAAGATTCATTTATTCGCCACACTTCACCTCCTTCTTTCAGGCTGTGAAAAAGCTTTTGTTTCCTAACCCATACGATCCCAGCGGCTCTAAACCGAGCCACTCACTGAGAGAGCCACAACAACAGCTCCGTCATCAAGGGCCATTTACATAACTAAACACTAACAAATGAGCACAAGAGAGAGAGAGAGAGAGAGAGAGAGAACAGTAAACGAGTGTTGGTTGTTCTGGAAGGCGGCGAGCCGTATTGTGGTATTCCTGCGTGTGTGTGGCCTGTTCCTCTGTGCCAAACACAGTCAGAAGTGCTCAATGATTCACTGATCATATTACACACACACACACACACACACACACACGGTGCCAAACAACTCTCATCACCCAATCCCAGATAACAGCTTCACTTCTACATGAAGAGCTCAGAGAGACTTCAGAAGAGCCTCCGCGCGAGTCTATAAGTCAATAATTACACTAAACTCATCTAATATCTCTTTCCACAAACTTTTATTGTCATATATATATATATATACTGTATATACACACACACACACA
>NW_024121677.1:2423899-2490658 GCF_016745375.1 Pimephales promelas
CCTGAACATGTTTCTGGCCCAAATGTACTTGAATCTTGAACTTTCCAAACATACTCATAGACTCCAACAGATGATTCCTAAGCACAGAAAGTCCATATCTGACATATTGAACTCATTTCTGGTCAACAGGTTTCTCAAAAAGTTTAAAACAATATAGACTTTTAGACTCCTTCTGATGTTATATTAGATATACATAGGTCAATTTTTGACCTCCATGAACACATTTATGGCAATTTCCTGAAAGAAAATGTGAAGTGGAGCTTGAAGCGGCAAATCTCAGCACCCGGTTGCTAGGGTGTTCTGGGAGGTTGCTAGGGTGTTCTGGGTGGTTGTAGTTTTTTTTAGGGTATTCTGGTGGTTGCTATGGTGTTGCTATGCGGTTGCTAAGGGTATTCTGGGTGGTTTGCGAAGGTGTTCCTGGTGGGTTGCTAGGGTGTTGCTATGCTGGTTGCTAGGGTATTCTGGGTGGTTGCTATGGTGTTGCTATGCGGTTGCTAGGGTGTTGCTAGTCGATTGCTGGGGTGTTAATGGTGGTTGCTGGGGTGTTGCCAGATGGTTGCTGGGGTGTTCTGGTTTGTTTCTAGGGTGTTCTGGATGGTTGCTAGGCTGTTGCTTGATGGTTGCTAGGGTGTTTCTGGTTGGTTGGAGATTTACTTCTCATGATGTTCATTTCAGCCAGAAAAATATTTTACCTACTGAAACATGTTTCTGGTCCAAAAATACTTGATCTTGAACTTTCCACACATACTCACAGACTATGTATATAAATTCTGATGTTTATATTACATAGGTCATTTTGACCTCCATGAACACTTTTATGGCCCATGGGTACTTGATCTGTGGGTTAATATACGAGAGATTTACATCTCATGATGTCATTTCAACGAGAAATTTTGACCTACTGAACATTTCTGGCCCAAAAGTACTTGATCTTGAACTTTCCATACATACTCATAGACCCATGCAATATAACATTCTGATGTTATATTACATAGGTCAATTTTTGACCTCCATGAACACTTTTATGGCCCACGGGTACTTGGATCTGTTGGTTAATATACCGAGAGATTTACATCTCATGATGTCATTTCAGCCAGACAAATATTTGACCTACTGAACATGTTTCTGGCCCAAATGTACTTGATCTTGAACTTTCCAAACATACTCTAAGACTCCAACAGATGATTCCTAAAGCCTACAGAGAAGTCCATATCTGACATATTGACTCATTTCTGGTCAAAGGTTTCTCAAAAAGTTTAAAACAATATAGACTTTTAGACTCCTTCTGATGTTATATTAGATATACATAGGTCAATTTTGACCTCCATGAACACATTTTATGGCACATTTCCTGAAGAAATGTGAAGTGGAGCTTGAAGCGGCAAATCTCAGCACCGTTGCTAGGGTGTTCTGGGAGGTTGCTAGGGTGTTCTGGGTGGTTGGTAGTTTTTTTTTAGGGTATTCTGGTGGTTGCTATGGTGTTGCTATGCGGTTGCTAGGGTATTCTGGGTGGTTGCGAAGGTGTTCTGGGTGGTTGCTAGGGTGTTGCTATGTGGTTGCTAGGGTATTCTGGGTGGTTTGCGAAGCTGTTCGGGGTGGTTGCTAGGGTGTTGCAAGGCGGTTGCTAGGGTATTTTGGGTGGTTGCGAAGGTGTTCTGGGTGGTTGCTGGGTTGTTCTGGTTTGTTTCTAGGCTGTTCTGGGTGGTTGCTATGCTGTTGCTTGGTGGTTGCTAGGGTGTTCTGGTTGGTTGGAGATTTATTTCTCATGATGTCATTTCAGCCAGAAAAATATTTTACCTACTAAACATGTTTCTGGCCCAAAAGTTCTTGATCTTGAACTTTCCATACAGACTCATAGACTCCAATAGACGCTTCCTAAGAAGCCATAGAGAAGTCCATATCTGACCTATTGAACTCATTTCTGGTGAAAAGTTCCTCAAAATAGTTTAAAACAATATAAACTTATAGATTCCTTCTGATGTTATATTAGCTCACCACCCGGTTGCTAGGGTGTTCTGTGTGGTTGCTAGGTGGTTGTTAGGGTATTCTGGGTGGTTGCTATGGTGTTTTTATGTGGTTGCTAGGTGCTAATGTTGCTAGGCTTTTGCCAGGTTGTTCAGGATGGTTGCTAGGGTGTTGCTAGGTGGTTGTTGGGGTGTTCTATTTTGTTGGTGTTGGTTGCTGGGTGGTTGCTAGGGTGTTTTAGGTCGTTACTATGGTATTCTGGGTTGTTGCTATGGTGTTACCAGGTGGTTGGTAGTGTTCACATATGGTTACTAAAGAGTTTCTGTAATGTTTTTGGGCATGATTTAGCTCTTAACTAATAAATTATTTTGTAATATAATGATATAAACTAATCAATATGTTTATATTGTTTGAAACCTTTTGAGGACCCTTTTACCATAACAATATAAACTTATAGAGTCCTTCTGATTTTGTATTAGCTATACATGGGTCAATTTTTGACCTATGTAACACATTTATGGCACATTTCCAGAAGAAAATGTGAAGTGCTGCTTGCAGTGGCAAATCTCACCACCCGGTTGCTAGGGTGTTCCCGGTGGTTGCTACAGTGTTCTGGATGGTTGCTAGGTGGTTGTTAGGGTATTCCGGGTGGTTGCTAGGGTGTTCTGGGTGGTTACTAGTGTGTTGCTAGGTGGTTGCTAGGGTGTTCTGGGTGGTTGCTTGGGTGTTGCTAGGTGGTTGCTAGGGTTGGTTGCTTGCTAGGGTGTTGCTAAGGTGTTCTGGGTGGTTGCTAGGCGGTTGCTAGAGTGTTGCTAAGGTGTTCTGGGTGGTTGCTAGGGTGATTTAGGTGGTTACTATGGTAGTCTGTGTGGTTCCTATGGTGTTTCTAGGTGGTTGGTAGTGTCCAAATTTCTATAGAGTTTTTATAATGTTTTTGGCAATTGATTTATAAATCATCAAAAGGAGCCCATAAGTTTTTCAGAAATAATTTCAATAGGTCAGATGTGGACAATTCTATATGGCCTAGGAACCATCAAAAGGAGTCTATGAGTATGTAGAAAGTTCAAGATCAAGTACACATGGGCAAGAAATACAGTCTGTAGGTCAAATATCTGTCTGGCTAAAATAACATGATAAGACGTCATTCTGTATAGTATCCTGATTTTCAAAGAACACCTTAGCCAGAAATATAGTTAAAATAAGGACTCTTTTATGGCTTCAGTAACATCAAAAGGAGTTAATGAGTAGTCAAAGACTAAGTAGTCTAGTCTAAGTCTAAGGCAATTGATTTATAAATCATCAAAAGGAGCCCATAAGTTTTTCAGAAATAATTTCAATAGGTCAGATGTGGACAATTCTATATGGCCTAGGAACCATCAAAAGGAGTCTATGAGTATGTAGAATGTTCAAGATCAAGTACTCGTGGGCCAGAACTATGTTCAGTAGGTCAAAAAGGAACCTATCTATAGCTCATGTAATATCAGAAGGAGTCTAAAAGTTTTTCTTGTTTAAAAACTTTTGAGGTCCCTTTGACCAGACATGAGTTAAATACTTAAGATATGGACATTCTATATGCCTTAAAAAGCATCAAAAGGAGACTATAAGAATTTATACAAAAAGTTCGAGACCTAGTACTCGTCGGCAAGGACTATGTTTGTGGGTCAATGAGGAACCTCTAGGCCTAGGAAGTAGTCTAAGAAGTAGCATAATAAGTAGTATATTTAGTATGTATAGAAAGTTCAATATCAGGTACTCGTGGGACAGATATATGTTCAGTATATGTTCAAATATCTTCCTGCTCATAAAACATCATAAGTAGTAAATATCAATGTATAGTAACCTAATGATCAAGTACCCTTTGACCAGAAATGAGTTCAATGGGTCAGATATAAACAATTCATATGGCTAATGTGTTCATTAGTTAAATAAGGATTCTTGTATGGCTTCAGTAACAGCAAAAGGAGTCAATGAGCATGTTTAGAAAGTTTAAGATCTAGTACTCGTGGGCCAGAACTATGTTCAGTAGGTCAAATAAGAACCTTTGTATAGCTTATATATCATCAAAAGGTGTCTAATAAGCTTATATTGTTTAAAAACTTTTGAGGTCCCTTTTACCAGAAATGAGTTCAATAGCTATACTATGCACTGTAAAGCTCATGTGTTGTTTTCTAGTCTGTGCGCAAATAAATTAGTTTGTAAAATAGAAATGCATGCTAAATCACGTTATATCTTTTCATTGCAACTAGGAACAAGTTAGATATGTCATGCAATGCGACGAAACACATCTCAGGTGTTTTCTTTTCATTGCACAGAGGTTAGTTATTGCGTGCAGAATCATAACAAGGAACAAGTTAGATATGTCATGCAGTGTGCTAAAACACATCTTAGGTGTTTTCTTTTCATTGCACAGAGTTTAGTTATAGCGTGCATATGCATAACGAGGAACAAGTTAGATATGTCATGCAATGCACTGAAACCCATGTTAGGTGTTTTCTTTTCACTGCAGAGAGGTTTTTGCGTGCATTTGCGTCCATATGCATAACGAGAAACAAGTTATATCTATCATGCAATGCGACGAAACACATCTCAGGTGTTTTCTTTTTATTGCACAGAGGTTAGTTATTGCGTGCATATGCATAACGAGGAACAAGTTAGATAGGTCATGCAATGCGATGAAACACATCTTAGGTGCTTTCTTTTCATTGCACAGAGGTTAGATATTACGTGGATATGCATAACGAGGAACAAGTTAGATAGGTCATGCAATGCGATGAAACACATCTTAGGTGCTTTCTTTTCACTGCAGAGAGGTTAGCTATTTGCGTGCATATGCATAACGAGAAACAAGTTATATCTATCTTGCAATGCAATGAAACACATCTTAGGTGTTTTCTTTTCATTGCACAGAGGATAGTTATTGCATGCATACATAACGAGGAACAAGTTAGATAGGTCATGCAATGCATTGAAACAGTTGTTTCTTATTTGTTTTCTTTTCATTGCACAGAGGTTATTGCGTGCATATACATAACGAGGAACAAGTTAGATATGTCAATGCAATGCAATGAAACACATCTTAGGTGTTTTCTTTTCATTGCACAGAGGTTAGTTATTGCATGCATATGCATAACGAGAAACAAGTTAGATCTGTCATGCAATTCACTGAAACACATCTTTGGTGTTTTCTTTTCACTGCACAAAGCGAGTTATTGCGTGCATATGCATAACGAGGAACAAGTTAGATAGGTCATGCAATGCGATGAAACACATCTTAGGTGTTTTCTTTTCATTGCACAGATAGTTATTGCATGCATATATAACGAGGAACAAGTTAGATATGTCATGCAATGCATTGAAACACATCTTAGTTGTTTTCTTTTCATTGCACAGAGGTTATTGCGTGCATATGCATAACGAGGAACAAGTTAGATATGTCATGCAATGCAATGAAACACATCTTAGGTGTTTTCTTTTCATTGTACAGAGGTTAGTTATTCCGTGCATATGCATAACGAGTAAAAAGATAGATATGTCATGTAATGCACTGAAACACATCTTAGGTGTTTTCTTTTCACTGCACAGAGCGAGTTATTGCGTGCATATGCATAACGAGAAACAAGTTAGATCTGTCATGCAATGCACTGAAACACATCTTAGGTGTTTTCTTTTCACTGCACAGAGCGAGTTATTGCGTGCATATGCATAACGAGAAACAAGTTAGATCTGTCATGCAATGCACTGAAACACATCTTAGGTGTTTTCTTTTCACTGCACAGAGGTTAGTTATTGCGTGCATATGCATAACGAGGAACAAGTTAGATATGTCATGCAATGCGATGAAACACATCTTAGGTGTTTTCTTTTCACTGCACAGAGGTTAGTTATTGCGTGCATATGCATAACGAGGAACAAGTTAGATATGTCATGCAATGCAATGAAACACATCTTAGGTGTTTTCTTTTCATTGGACAGAGGTTAGTTATCGTGTGCATGTGCAATGCAATCCTAAAGCACAAGCATTGCAAATCTCTTCGTTGCACAAAGGAACAAGTTAGTGTGTGCATTGTAAAGCGATCGCTCTTTTGATGTTTGAATGGAAATGCATGGAAAAGCACGCGTGTTTTATCTTTTCTTTTCATTGCAAAGAAAAATAAGTTAGAAAATGTAAGAATTGCAATGAAACAACACACGTTATCCAGTCAAAGCACTAAGGAAGGGTTTAGTTCTTGAATGCAATAAAGTGCATATTACATATATGGTATTTTTGATGCACAACGTTCTTCATGCACAATCCACATCTCTTCATTGCACAAAGCAACGGGTGTTGTTTTATTGCAATGCATAAAATATCGAACTTGTTCCTCTTTGCAATGAAAAGAAAATGTATGCATGTGCTTTCGCATGCATTTCTATTTTACAAACTAGATTGTTTGTGCACAGACGAGAAAACATCACGTTATGCCTTTTCATTGCAACGAAGAACAAGTTAGATTGTTATGCAATCCAATGAAACATATTAGGTGTTTTCTATTCATTGCACAGAGAGACATGTTAGTTATTGCGTGCATATTCTTTAATGCACAACGTTAGACGTTAGATGTGTTTTCGTTGAACAACGGAATGAGTTAGATATTGCATGCGTTCCTCTGTTGCACAAAGGAACGAGTAAGTTATTGCATTGCACGACCGCTCAAGTGATGTTTTTTCGTCAGTGCACAAAAGAATTAGTAGTAGAATCCATGCGAAAGAGTCAAAGGGTCCTCAAAGGTTTTAATAAATATTAACTTATTGACTTTTGATGATTTGTAAGCTATAGATAGGTTCCTTTTTTTTCGTAGTGAACATATTTCTGGCTCACGGGTACTTGAATCTAAGCCATAGAGAAGTCCATATCAGACCTATTGTACTAATTTCTGGTCTATATTTCCTCAAATGTTTTTAAATAATATCAACTGACAGACTCAATCTGATGTTATATACATAGAATCCTTTTTGACCTACTGAACATGTTTCTAGCCTAGGGTAATTAATTGATCCTTCTCATGATGTTATTTCAGCCAGAAAGATATTTGACCTACTGAACATATTTCTGGCCCAAAAGTACTTGATCTTGAACTTTCCATACATACTCATAGACTCCAATAAATGCTTCCTAAGCCATGGAAAAGTCCATATCTCACCTTTTGAACTAATTTCTGGTCAAAGGTTTCTCAAAAACTTTAAAACGATATAAACTTATAGACTCCTTCTGATGTTATATTACATAGGTCAATTTTTGACCTCCAGGAACACTTTTATGGCCCACAGGTCCTTGGTATGTGGGTTATTATACCGAGAGATTTACTTCTCATGATGTCATTTCAGCCAGACAACAATTTGACCTACTGAACATGTTTCTGGCCCAAAAGTACTTGATCTTGAACTTTCCAAACATACTCATAGACTCCAACAGATGCTTTCTAAGCCATAGAGAAGTCCATATCTGACCTATTGAACTCATTTCTGGTCAAAGGATCCTCAAAAGGTTTTAAACAATATAAACTTATAGACTCCTGATGTTACATTAGCAATACATAGGTCAATTTTTGACCTCCAGAAACACATTTATGGTCCACGGGTATTTGATGTTTGGGTTAATGTACCGATACATTCCATACATACTCATAGACCATGCAATATAACATTCTGATGTTATATTACACAGGTCAATTTTTGACCGCCATGAACACTTTTATGGCCCACGGGTACTTGGATCTGTTGGTTAATATACCGAGAGATTTACATTTCATGATGTCTTTAAGCCAGACAAATATTTGACCTACTGAACATGTTTCTGGCCCAAAAGTTCTTGATCTTGAACTTTCCATACAGACTCATAGACTCCAATAGATGCTTCCTAAGAAGCCATAGAGAAGTCCATATCTGACCTATTGAACTCATTTCTGGTGAAAAGTTCCTCAAAATAGTTTAAAACAATATAAACTTATAGATTCCTTCTGATGTTATATTAGCTATACGGGTACATGGATCTGTTGGTTAATATACCGAGAGATTTACATCTCATGATGTCATTTCAGCCAGACAAATATTTGACCTACTGAACATGTTTCTGCCCCAAATGTACTTGATCTTGAACTTTCCAAACATACTCATAGACTCCAACAGATGATTCCTAAGCCACAGAGAAGTCCATATCTGACATATTGAACTCATTTTTGGTCAAATGTTTCTCAAAAAGTTTAAAACAATATAGACTTTTAGACTTCTTCTGATGTTATATTAGATATACATAGGTCAATTTTGACCTCCATGAACACATTTATGGCACATTTCCTGAAGAAAATGTGAAGTGGAGCTTGAAGCGGCAAATCTCAGCACCCGGTTGCTAGGGTGTTCTGGGAGGTTGCTAGGGTGTTCTGGGTGGTTGGTAGTTTTTTTTTAGGGTATTCTGGGTGGTTGCTATGGTGTTGCTATGCGGTTGCTAGGGTATTCTGGGTGGTTGCGAAGGTGTTCTGGGTGGTTGCTAGGGTGTTGCTATGTGGTTGCTAGGGTATTCTGGGTGGTTGCTAGGGTGTTGCTAGGCGGTTGCTAGGGTATTCTGGGAGGTTGCGAAGGTGTTCTGGGTGGTTGCTGGGTTGTTCTGGTTTGTTTCTAGGGTGTTCTGGGTGGTTGCTATGCTGTTGCTTGGTGGTTGCTAGGGTGTTCTGGTTGGTTGGAGATTTATTTCTCATGATGTCATTTCAGCCAGAAAAATATTTTACCTACTAAACATGTTTCTGGCCCAAAAGTTCTTGATCTTGAACTTTCCATACAGACTCATAGACTCCAATAGACGCTTCCTAAGAAGCCATAGAGAAGTCCATATCTGACCTATTGAACTCATTTCTGGTGAAAAGTTCCTCAAAATAGTTTAAAACAATATAAACTTATAGATTCCTTCTGATGTTATATTAGCTATACATAGGTTAATTTTTGACCTCCATTTATGGCCCACGGGTACTTGATCTATGGGTGAGTATACCGAGAGATTTACTTCTCATGATGTAATTTCAGCCAGACAAATATTTGACCTCCTTCTGATGTTATATAAGATATACATTGGTCAATTATATTAGATATACCTAGGTCAATTTTTGACCTCCAGGAACACATTTATGTCCCACGGGTACTTGATTTGTGAGTTAATATACCGATAGATTTACTTCTCGTGATGTCATTGAACTCATTTCTGGTCAAATGTTCCTCAAAAAGTTTAAAAAAATGTAAACTTTTAGACTTCTTCTGATGTTATATTAGATATACATAGATCAATTTTTGACCACCAGGAACACATTTATGGCACATTTCCAGAAGAAAATGTGAAGTTGAGCCTGAAGTGGCAAATCTCACCACCCGGTTGCTAGGGTGTTCTGTGTGGTTGCTAGGTGGTTGTTAGGGTATTCTGGGTGGTTGCTATGGTGTTTTTATGTGGTTGCTAGGTGCTAATGTTGCTAGGCTTTTGCCAGGTTGTTCTGGATGGTTGCTAGGGTGTTGCTAGGTGGTTGCTGGGGTGTTCTATTTTGTTGGTGTTGGTTGCTGGGTGGTTGCTAGGGTGTTTTAGGTCGTTACTATGGTATTCTGGGTTGTTGCTATGGTGTTTTTATGTGGTTGCTAGGTGCTAATGTTGCTAGGCTTTTGCCAGGTTGTTCTGGATGGTTGCTAGGGTGTTGCTAGGTGGTTGCTGGGGTGTTCTATTTTGTTGGTGTTGGTTGCTGGGTGGTTGCTAGGGTGTTTTAGGTCGTTACTATGGTATTCTGGGTTGTTGCTATGGTGTTACCAGGTGTTTGGTAGTGTTCACATATGGTTACTAAAGAGTTTCTGTAATGTTTTTGGGCATGATTTAGCTCTTAACTAATAAATTCTTTTGTAATATAATGATATAAACTAATCAATATGTTTATATTGTTTGAAACCTTTTGAGGACCCTTTTACCATAACAATATAAACTTATAGAGTCCTTCTGATTTTGTATTAGCTATACATGGGTCAATTTTTGACCTATGTAACACATTTATGGCAAATTTCCAGAAGAAAATGTGAAGTGCTGCTTGCAGTGGCAAATCTCACCACCCGGTTGCTAGGGTGTTCCCGGTGGTTGCTACAGTGTTCTGGGTGGTTGCTAGGTGGTTGTTAGGGTATTCCGGGTGGTTGCTAGGGTGTTGCTAGGGTGTTCTGGGTGGTTACTAGTGTGTTGCTAGGTGGTTGCTAGGGTGTTCTGGGTGGTTGCTTGGGTGTTGCTAGGTGGTTGCTAGGGTTGGTTGCTTGCTAGGGTGTTGCTAAGGTGTTCTGGGTGGTTGCTAGGCGGTTGCTAGAGTGTTGCTAAGGTGTTCTGGGTGGTTGCTAGGGTGATTTAGGTGGTTACTATGGTAGTCTGTGTGGTTCCTATGGTGTTTCTAGGTGGTTGGTAGTGTCCAAATTTCTATAGAGTTTTTATAATGTTTTTGGCAATTGATTTATATATCATCAAAAGGAGCCCATAAGTTTTTCAGAAATAATTTCAATAGGTCAGATGTGGACAATTCTATATGGCCTAGGAACCATCAAAAGGAGTCTATGAGTATATAGAAAGTTCAAGATCAAGTACACATGGGCAAGAAATACAGTCTGTACGTCAAATATCTGTCTGGCTAAAATACCATGATAAGAGGTCATTCTGTATAGTATCCTGATTTTCAAAGAACACCTTAGCCAGAAATATGTTCAGTAGTTAAAATAAGGACTCTTGTATGGCTTCAGTAACATCAAAAGGAGTTAATAGTATGTTTAGAATGTTCAAGAGCAAGTACTCGTGGGCCAGAACTATGTTCAGTAGGTCAAAAATTAACTTATCTATAATTTATCTATAAATCTAAAAAAAAATTAAATTATCTATAGCTCATGTAATATCAGAAGGAGTCTAAAAGTTTTTCTTGTTTAAAAACTTTTGAGGACCCTTTGACCAGACATGAGTTAAATATTTAAGATATGGACATTCTATATGGCTTAAGAAGCATCAAAAGGAGTCTATGAGAATTTATACAAAAAGTTCGCGACCTACTCGTCGGCAAGGACTATGTTTGTGGGTCAAAGAGGAACCTCTAGGCCTAGGAAGTAGTCTAAGAAGTAGCATAAGAAGTAGTCTATTTAGTATGTATAGAAAGTTAAATATCAGGTACACGTGGGACAGATATATGTTCAGTATATGTTCAAATATCTTCCTGCTCATAAAACATCATAAGTAGTAAATATCAATGTATAGTAATCTAATGATCAAGTACCCTTTGACCAGAAATGAGTTCAATGGGTCAGATATAAACAATTCATATGGCTAATGTGTTCATTAGGTAAAATAAGTACTTTTGTATGGCTTCAGTAACATCAAAAGGAGTCAATGAGCATGTTTAGAAAGTTTAAGATCTAGTACTCGTGGGCCAGAACTATGTTCAGTAGGTCAAATAGGAACCTTTGTATAGCTTATATCATCAAAAGGTGTCTATGAGCTTATATTGTTTAAAAACTTTTGAGGTCCCTTTTACCAGAAATGATCTCAATAGCTATACTATGCACTGTAAAGCTCATGTGATGTTTTCTAGTCTGTGCACAAATAAATTAGTTTGTAAAATAGAAATGCATGCAAAATCACGTTATATCTTTTATACGAGGAACGAAGAACAAGTTAGATGTCATGCAATGTGACGAAACACATCTTAGGTGTTTTCTTTTCATTGCACAGAGGTTAGTTATTGCGTGCATATTCATAACAAGGAACAAGCTAGATATGTCATGCATAGCGATAAAACAGATTCTGAGATGTTTTCTTTTCATTGCAAGTTATTGCGTGCATATGCTTAACGAGGAACAGATATGTCATGCAATGCACTGAAACCCATGTTAGGTGTTTTCTTTTCACTGCAGAGAGGTTAGTTATTTGCGTGCATATGCATAGCGAGAAACAAGTTATATCTATCATGCAATGCGTCAACTCACACATCTTAGGTGTTTTCTTTTCGTTGCACAGAGGTTAGTTATTACCTGCATATGCATAACGAGGAACAAGTTAGATAGGTCATGCAATGCAATGAAGCACATCTTAGGTGTTTTCTTTTCATTGCACAGAGGTTAGTTATTGCGTGAATAGTTATAACGAGGAACATTTTAGATCATGCAATGCAATGAAACACATCTTAGTTGTTTTCTTTTCATTGCACAGAGGTTAGTTATTGCGTGCATATGCATAACGAGGAACAAGTTAGATATGTCATACAATGCAATAAAACACATCTTAGGTGTTTTCTTTTCATTGCACAGAGGTTAGTTATTGCGTGTATATGCTTAACGAGAAACAAGTTAGATATGTCATGCAATGCACTGAAAAACATCTTAGGTGTTTTCTTTTTATTGCACAGAGGTTAGTTATTGCGTCTATATGCATAACGAGAAACAAGTTAGATATGTCATGCAATGCACTGAAAAACATCTTAGGTGTTTTCTTTTCCCTGCACAGAGGTTAGTTATTGCGTGCATATGCATAACGAGAAACAAGTTAGATCTGTCTTGCAATGCACTGAAACACATCTTAGGTGTTTTCTTTTCACTGCACAGAGGTCAGTTATTGCGTGCATATGCATAACGAGTAACAACTTAGATCTGTCATGCAATGCAATGAAGCACATCTTAGGTGTTTTCTTTTCATTGCACAGAGGTTAGTTATTGCGTGAATAGTTATAACGAGGAACATTTTAGATCATGCAATGCAATGAAACACATCTTAGTTGTTTTCTTTTCACTGCACAGAGGTTAGTTATTGCGTGCATATGCATAACGAGGAACAAATTAGATATGTCATGCAATGCAATAAAACACATCTTAGGTGTTTTCTTTTCACTGCACAGAGGTTAGTTATTGCGTGCATATGCATAACGAGGAACAAATTAGATATGTCATGCAATGCAATAAAACACATCTTAGGTGTTTTCTTTTCATTGCACAGAGGTTAGTTATTGCGTGTATATGCATAACGAGAAACAAGTTAGATATGTCATGCAATGCAATAAAACACATCTTAGGTGTTTTCTTTTCATTGCACAGATGTTAGTTATTGCGTGTATATGCATAATGAGAAACAAAATAGATATGTCATGCAATGCACTGAAAAACATCTTAGGTGTTTTCTTTTCCCTGCACAGAGTTTAGTTATTGCGTGCAAAAGCATAACGAGTAACAACTTAGATCTGTCATGCAATGCAATGAAGCACATCTTAGGTGTTTTCTTTTCATTGCACAGAGGTTAGTTATTGCGTGAATAAGTATAACGAGGAACATTTTAGATCATGCAATGCAATGAAACACATCTTAGTTGTTTTCTTTTCATTGCACAGAGGTTAGTTATTGCGTGCATATGCATAACGAGGAACAAATTAGATGTCATGCAATGCAATAAAACACATCTTAGGTGTTTTCTTTTCATTGCACAGAGGTTAGTTATTGCGTGTATATGCATAACGAGAAACAAGTTAGATATGTCATGCAATGCACTGAAAAACATCTTAGGTGTTTTCTTTTCATTGCACAGAGGTTAGTTATTGCGTGCATATGCATAACGAGAAACAAGTTAGATATGTCATGCAATGCAATAAAACACATCTTAGGTGTTTTCTTTTCATTGCACAGAGGTTAGTTATTGCGTGCATATGCATAACGAGAAACAAGTTAGATATGTCATGCAATGCACTGAAAAACATCTTAGGTGTTTTCTTTTCCCTGCACAGAGTTTAGTTATTGCGTGCATATGCATAACGAGAAACAAGTTAGATCTGTCATGCAATGCACTGAAACACATCTTAGGTGTTTTCTTTTCACTGCACAGAGGTTAGTTATTGCGTGCATATGCATAACGAGAAACAAGTTAGATCTGTCATGCAATGCACTGAAACACATCTTAGGTGTTTTCTTTTCACTGCACAGAGGTTAGTTATTGCGATTGCGTGCATATGCATAACGAGAAACAAGTTAGATCTGTCATGCAATGCACTGAAACACATCTTAGGTGTTTTCTTTTCACTGCACAGAGGTTAGTTATTGCGTGCATATGCATAACGAGTAACAAGTTAGTTATGTCATGCAATGCACTGAAACACATCTTAGGTGTTTCTTTTCACTGCACAGAGGTTAGTTATTGCGTGCATATGCATAACGAGAAACAAGTTAGATCTCTCTTGCAATGCAATGAAACACATCTTAGGTGTTTTCTTTTCATTGCACAGAGGTTAGTTATTGCGTGTATATGCATAACGAGAAACAAGTTAGATATATCATGCAATGCACTGAAAAACATCTTAGGTGTTTTCTTTTCATTGCACAGAGGTTAGTTATTGCGTGTATATGCATAACGAGAAACAAGTTAGATATGTCATGCAATGCACTAAAAAACATCTTAGGTGTTTTCATTTCCTGCACAGAGTATGCACGCAATATGCACATTGCCTGCATATGCATAACGAGAAACAAGTTAGATCTGTCTTGCAATGCACTGAAACACATCTTAGGTGTTTTCTTTTCACTGCACAGAGGTTAGTTATTGCGTGCATATGCATAACGAGGAACAAGTTAGATAGGTCATGCAATGCAATGAAGCACATCTTAGGTGTTTTCTTTTCATTGCACAGAGGTTATTGCGTGAATAGTTATAACGAGGAACATTTTAGATCATGCAATGCAATGAAACACATCTTAGTTGTTTTCTTTTCATTGCACAGAGGTTAGTTATTGCGTGAATAGTTATAACGAGGAACATTTTAGATCATGCAATGCAATGAAACACATCTTAGTTGTTTTCTTTTCATTGCACAGAGGTTAGTTATTGCGTGAATAGTTATAACGAGGAACATTTTAGATCTTGCAATGCAATGAAACACATCATAGTTGTTTTCTTTTCATTGCACAGAGGTTAGTTATTGCGTGAATAGTTATAACGAAGAACAGTTTAGATCATGCAATGCAATGAAATACATCTTAGTTGTTTTCTTTTCATTGCACAGAGGTTAGTTATTGCGTGCATATGTATAACGAGAAACAAGTAAGATCTGTCTTGCAATGCACTGAAACACATCTTAGGTGTTTTCTTTTCACTACACAGAGGTTAGTTATTGCGTGCAGATGCATAACGAGTAACAAGTTAGATATATGTCATGCAATGCACTGAAACACATCTTAGGTGTTTTCTTTTCACTGCACAGAGGTCAGTTATTACGTGCATATTTATAACGAGGAACAAGTTAGATATGTCATGCAATGCAGTTAGATATTTCATGCAATGCACTGAAACACATCTTAGGTGTTTTCTTTTCACTGCACAGAGATTAGTTATTGCGTGCATATGCATAACGAGGAACAAGTTAGATATGCCATGCAATGCAATGAAACACATCTTAGGTGTTTTCTTTTCATTGCACAGAGGTTAGTTATTGCGTGCATATGCATAACGAGAAACAAGTTGGATATGTTATGCAATGCAATGAAATACATCTTAGGTGTTTTCTTTTCACTTCACAGATGTTATTTATTGCGTGCATATGCATAACGAGGAACAAGTTAGATATATCATGCAATGCACTGAAACACATGTTAGGTGTTTTTTTCATTGCACAGAGGTTAGTTATTGTGTGCTTATGCATAACGAGAAACAAGTTAGATATGTCATTCAATGCACTGAAACACATGTTTAGGTGTTTTCTTTTCACTGCACAGAGGTTAGTTATTACTTGCATATGCATAACGAGGAACAAGTTAGTCATGCAATGCGATGAAACACATCTTAGGTGTTTTCCTTTCATTGCACAGAGGTTAGTTATTGCGTGGATATGCATAACGAGGAACAAGTTAGATATGTCATGCAATGCACTGAAATACATCTTAGGTGTTTTCTTTTCACTGCACAGAGGTTAGTTATTGCGTGAATATGCATAACGAGGAACAAGTTAGATATGTCATGCAATGCACTGAAACACATCTTAGATGTTTTCTTTTCATTGTACAGAGGTTAGTTATTGCGTGCATATGCATAACGAGGAACAAGATAGGTCATGCAATGCAATGAAACACATGTTAGGTGTTTTCTTTTCATTGCACAGAGGTTAGTTATTGGGTGCATATGCATAACGATGCATTGCATGATAGATATACGTATCATGCAATGCACTGAAACACATGTTAGGTGTTTTCTTTTCATTGCACAGAGGTTAGTTATTGCTTGCATATGCATAACGAGGAACAAGTTAGATTATGTCATGCAATGCAATGAAACACATCTTAGGTATTTTCACTGCACAGAGGTTAGTTATTGCGTGCATACGCATAACGAGGAACAAGTTATATATGTCATGCAATGCGATGAAACAAATCTTTGTGTTTTCTTTTCATTGCACAGAGGTTAGTTATTGCGTGCATATGCATAACGAGAAACAAGTTAGATATGTCATGCAATGCACTGAAACACATCTTAGGTGTTTTCTTTTCATTGCACAGAGGTTAGTTATTGCGTGCATATGCATAACGAGGAACAAGTTAGTATATCATGCAATGCACTGAAACACATGTTAGGTGTTTTCTTTTCATTGCACAGAGGTTAGTTATTGCGTGCATATGCATAACGAGAAACAAGTTAGATATGTCATGCAGTGAGATGAAACACATCTTAGGTGTTTTCTTTTCATTGCACAGAGGTTAGTTATTGCGTGCATATGCATAACGAGGAACAGAACATCTTAGGTGTTTTCTTTTCATTGCACAGAGGTTAGTTATTGCGTGCATATGCATAACGATGCATTGCATGATAGATATATCATGCAATGCACTGAAACACATGTTAGGTGTTTTCTTTTCATTGCACAGAGGTTAGTTATTGCTTGCATATGCATAACGAGGAACAAGTTAGATTATGTCATGCAATGCAATGAAACACATCTTAGGTGTTTTCACTGCACAGAGGTTAGTTATTGCGTGCATACGCATCCATACGTTCCATACGAGGAACAAGTTATATATGTCATGCAATGCGATGAAACAAATCTTGGTGTTTTCTTTTCATTGCACAGAGGTTAGTTATTGCGTGCATATGCATAACGAGAAAGAAGTTGGATATGTCATGCAATGCACTGAAACACATGTTAGGTGTTTTCTTTTCATTGCACAGAGGTTAGTTATTGCGTGCATATGCATAACGAGAAACAAGTTAGATATGTCATGCAATGAGATGAAACACATCTTAGGTGTTTTCTTTTCATTGCACAGAGGTTAGTTATTGCGTGCATATGCATAACGAGGAACAGAACAAGTTAGATATGTCATGCAATGCACTGAAACACATCTTAGGTGTTTTCTTTTCACTGCACATGTGTTAGTTATTGCGTGCATATGCATAACGAGGAACAAGTTAGATTATGTCATGCAATGCAATGAAACACATGTTAGATGTTTTCTTTTCACTGCACAGAGGTTAGTTATTGCGTGCATATGCATAACGAGGAGCAAGTTAGATATATCATGCAATGCACTGAAACACATGTTAGGTGTTTTCTTTTCATTGCACAGAGGTTAGTTATTGCGTGCATGTGCAATGCACAAGCATTGCAAATCTCTTCGTTGCACAAAGGAACAAGTTAGTGTATGCATTGTAAAGCGATCGCTCTTGTGATGTTTTCTCGTCAAAATACAAATTAATTAGTTGTAGAATGGAAATGCATGAAATGCACGCGTGTTTTATCTTTTCTTTTCAATCCAAAGAAGAATAAGTTAGAAAATATAAGCATTGCAATGAAACAACACACGTTATCCAGTCAAAGCACTAAGGAAGGGTTTAGTTCTTGAATGCAATAAAGTGCATATTACGTATATGGTATTTTTGATGCACAACGTTCTTCATGCACAATCCACATCTCTTCATTACACAAAGCAACGGGTGTTGTTTTACAGTTTTTTTCAATTGTTTACACGCAATTTTGAAAACCGGGTTCTTTTTTTCAAAATATAATGACAATTATCCAAACACCACACTCAATTTGCATAATTCCTAGATTGTTTGCAAAATGACACACTTCTGTCAAAACATACACACTTCAGTCAAAAGATATACACATATTTGTGAAAATGCTATTAGTTTTCATTTAACCAACACAATCCTCAATGATCAGACACTATTGCACCCAGTTTCACACTGCTGTGATAAATAAAAAACATATTTGTAAAAAACTATTTTTAGGAAATAGCATGTGCTAGATTTTTTGGCCAGACATTGTAAGGAATAATTGAAAAAAAGATGAAAATGAAAAGAACATTCTGAACATTCAACATTCTGATTAGTTTGAGATATAGGGAGATTGTACACGAATATATAAACGTAACAAGCACTGCACAACACTGATGCTGCAGACTGAATATTTCAAGTATTTATTACAATACTTACAGTATTTCTTAGCATAATCAGTTACAGCAATTAACCAAAAATGAAATCAATGAAACAAATAATATCTGTAAACAAATTACAATTACTCCATGAAGTACATACTTGACTCTGAACTAATGTAAAAGCGTCAAGAATATTGTAACTATTCAGTTACAGTATCAACCAGAGATTTGGTTGATCTCTTTGTCCAGCTTCCATCAGTGTCAGTCCATGGTTGATAACATGGTCAATAAGTGTTGCAAGGATTTCTTGAGTCAAATTTGGTCCTCGTCTTCTTTGTTCAGGTTCTATCAACTCTTCAAGTCATTCTCTATCTCTACCTCTACCTAGGCCTCTTTCTCTATCTCCTTCTTTTCCTCTTCTTCTATACCTCTTTCTCCTGTTCTTCATCCTCTACCCCCTTCTCCTCATCCTCTTCCTCCTTCTCGTCCTCCTCCTTCATGTCCTCTTTGAGCTCCCCCTCTTATTCTCACTCTTCTTCTTCTTCTAGATCCTTCTTTTTTTGTTGAAGACTCACCTGCTGCCTTTTATAGCACACCTGAGTGCTGCGTTTTCAAATTAGCACATCTGTGCTTCCACACGTGGTGGATGTGAATATCCAATTCGTTCATTAGTGTGGTCAATGGCAAACTGGGGCTTTGTAATGACAAGGAAGTAACCTCACAATCCTCATCTGTGTCTAAGGTGTGAAAATGTGTGTAGAGTTTTACAAATCACTGTGTTTTGCAAAAAGGGTGAAGCTGACAATGTGCTTACAATTGTGCAAATCTAGGCCGGTGTTTTGCTCCTTGAGTGTAAGGTTTGCTAATAGTGGGAAAGTTTTAATTTTTAGTGTGTAAGCAATTGAAAAAAACTGTAACTATAAAATGATGCAACTTTGTTAAGATATTTTCTTTGTTTTATTCTGTTGGCAAGGCTCCGAAATTTTTACTATTTTTATATATTTTTTTTACCAGATGGTGCCAGTTGTCCAGGTTTGGCCTATAAGACAAATATTGCTTTATTCCTGTTTTCTGCTTATTACAGTTTTTTTTTCTGAATGCTTAAGCGCTAATCGTGATTCTTGTAGCACAATTTCTAAAACTATGTAATACGTATAGCAAAACCACTCACTGAGTTTGCAAAACTAAGAGCACAAAAACTGCTTTGCACTCAGTTTGCAATTTTGTAACACACACTTTGCAAAACTGTAGGCAGAATTCACTGCACAACACTCTTTTTGCAGAACTTTAAACACAACTCAATGCTTACACTCAAATACCAAATTTCCAACACACTTCTAGCAAAATTATACACATGTATCATTAACGCTATTTTGCCAACTGTCTGGCTCACTTTCACATGTGAAAACTGTTTTAGAAAATGAGTTCACTTTGCAATCAGCCTAAGCACTATAAATAAGCCACAGGTAAGCTGTCTGTGTGGAGTACAATGGAAGGAGCAGTAAGAGTGAGAATCAGAGGAGGCTGAGGGAGAGGACGTGGAGGTGAAGAAGTTGGAGGAAGGAGCTAGAAGAGGACAAAGAGGCAGAGGGAGAGGATGTGGAGTTGAAGAGCATACCCGATATGTCATCATATGGGACAATCCGCAACTGGTTTACAGACCACACATTCTTCATGGCACTCAACCTCCCTCCATACTCTCCATTCTTACGTACAGTAAATCCCATTGAGGAGTTCTGGAAAGTGTACGACCGTCATCCTCATCAACAGGTAGCCCTTTTCCAGGCAATGGAGGAGGCATGTGGAGATATTGACCAGGCATCATGTCAGGCCTGGATACGGCATTCAAGGACATATTTTCCCTGGTGCCTTGGACCGGAGGATATTGCATGCGATGTGGACGGAATTTTGCGGCCGAACCCAGAAAGACGACATGATGTAGGCTGATTTTTTTTTTTTTTGTGTAAAATTACTATTTTGTGTTCTGACTTTGTCTTGGTTTTTATGAGTGTGAATAAACACCAATACTTGAAGTTTGTATCCTTGTATGTTTACATGACACTATGACAAAAGTATGACCTCAAATTGACATCTGTACACAGAGACAGCAAAAGCCAGATGTGTTTTGTATTCATACCATCAGTGTGTAGTTGGCACATTGTGTGCTTAGTAGTTGATGGCTTGTGTTTACTGTTTGATACGAAAACACAATTTTTCCGAAGGTGTTTAGAGTTAATCTAGCTGTGTTTGCTTTTGCAAGAGAACTACAATGTTTTGATAATTGGGTGAAAGGTTTTCTTATTCGTGTGTAGAGTTTTGCAAAACTAGCCAATAGTTACAAAAAATGTGCTTAAGCAAAAAAACTGTAACAATAATTGTGTGGGTGGATGTCAGAGTGTGGTTTGTATGTGTGTAATACATTTTTTTTGTGTGAAATATGTGTTTGTGTACTTGTAATATTTGAGAGAGAAAAACTCATTTGCAAATCTAAAATCCAATCACTGTGTGCACCAGTGGAGTTTTGCTGGCACCCAATAGGGAAAATCTGTTACTGCACCCAAACAAACTCTTACCGAAAGCTAATTTTTTTTGAGATAGGCCCATCCAACTCAAATTTGGAACACAACCTATTCAGATGCATGGTTTTGATTTTGGAAGGAAGGAAGGAAGGAAGGAAGGAAATTATTTATTTGAAACAGGGACAATGCACAATAAACATTAAACTTGTTAAAACAAGAGAATATGTCTTGGCCAGGTTGTAGCAACATTTGCTAATTTCCACCTGTAGTCCCTGGGCAGGTATAACAAATTAAAATTAAGTTTAAAATTGCACATGATTCTGAAAACACATGATTATGATACAGGTATACAGGTAGCAAGAATGACATAGGGAGACCATCAGCCCAACAGATCACACACATCACACACATCACACACACACACACACACACACACACACACACACACACACACACACACACACACAACACACACACACACACACACACACACACACACACACACACACACACACACACACAACACACACACACACACACCACACACACACACACACACACACACACACACACACACACACACACACACACACACACACACACACACACACACACACACACACACACACACACACACACACACACACACACACACACACACACACACACACACACACACACACACAATCTTAACAATGTGTGCAAACTTGCTTACTTAGCAACCTACTCTTTAACAAACCCGAAAATGTGTTAAAATCTGTGCATAAAATAAGTTCCGTGGGGAGCGTATTCCACTGACTCATAGAGATGTTTGAGAAAGAGGAGCTCCCAAATTTAGTTTTACGGTGAGGGAGGTTACACTCCCCTCTTGTGACACTTCTAGTTAATCGCTCTGTTTTTTCAGAGCAAAGTGTTATAAACTTTTTCAGAGGGGGAGCTATAAATGATTTTATGTATCAAAGACACATTGGAGTGTTTTATTAAATTATTTAGACTAAGTAACTCATATTTGACCAATATATTACAGTGATGATAATGAAGAGTTTTTTTTTTTTTTACAGTTTTAGATTTTTTACAGTTTTACAATTTTCTTGCAGTTTTAGAGTTCAACCTGATTTATAAAATATATATTTATAAAATATATATTTTATAAATCACATTTTTTTATAAATAATTTTCATAAACTTATACCTATATAACTTTTTTTTTGATTTACTTATTATTTTAATTAAGCTTTAGTTTACTTCAGCAATAATCTGCCATGGGTCTTCTTTAAAATGATACCAACTTAAGTCTGTGCTCCAAGCTTCACATATTTATGACAGTTTTTTGATACGGACATTTTTGTCAATCAATTATACGGACCTCAATATAATTGATGCACAAGGGTTAAAAATATTTAATCTACTTAACTAACATAATAATATTACACTGGAGAAAAATGCAAAGGAAAAATAAAAAGTTTTAAAACTTTCTAGATTTGTTTTGGAAGAGTTTTGTTTTGACACAGAAGGGGTAACAGTAGATGGTGGAAGCTAAGAGTTTTTAGCAGCTATAGTGCTATAGGATAGGTCAGTGATATAGTGGTGCCTGGAGAAGTGGGTATACTCTTAATTTATGTGCCAGGTCCCATAAATTCTATTGTTAGGGGGGTTCGGGGGCATGCCCCCTTGAGAAAATTTTGATTTGTGAAAAGGTGTTTTGATGGCCAAAAACAAAATGATAACAATAGCTGTAAATGCATGAAGTAGCCTATTTAATCAGATTCTTAAACATGAGAATCAGTTCCAGTTTCAGCGACTTTTCTTTCCTAAATTAATCAATGTTTTTTGACTAATCTGTTAATTTAATTAATGGTTCAATTGCTCACTCAAAAAGACAGTCACTTGTCGCCACCCTCTGGCTTAATGATGCAGGTGGCGCAAACACAGACAAGCGGAGTTATTCAAGCCTTGTATAACAAGCAGTGAAACCTCAAACACATTCGAAAAAACGTTATACAAATATATTTATACAATAATAATAGCAATATATTTAATAGGGTGCTTGTGTTGTTAAATTGAGCTTATAATTTCCACTGCCTTTAATCAAACTGATTATTTCTGTCGGTCATTTAAAACGTCTATTGAAAAACAGCCGTAAATTTGAGCTACTTGCATCTAATCTTACACTGTATGATCGTTAACTGAAGTGAAGCGTCACGTTGGGATTCGCGCTCGGCTCGCGCTTCTATGAACAAAAATATTGCATTCTTTGATTGGTCTCATGAACATTATGACATTGACGAGCAGGTGAGTGCTGAAGCAGATCAGATGAGAAGGTCAGTTATCGTCGCGATGGGAGAATCATTGCAGCAACAAATTAGAGTTAATATTAGGGGTACGACCCGTGTCGTGGGTGGTTTTTTTTTATTCACGAAATTGGATTAGCAACTAAATGATGCGCATCAGAGGGGATTTAGAAGTGGGGTATACGCAATGCCGACTGAAAAGGAAGTGGGTATAGGTATAGAAAGGGGAGCTGGAAGGCAGGTGAAGTTCAGTTTTTTTATTTAAAAAAATATGATTTATGAAATATATATTTTATAAATTATGTTTTTGCACAGTGACATCCTGCCTCTGGCTAAATCTACATCTGTCCACGGCATAGGCTAATAACCACAACCTGGAGGAGGAACTATAAATGTATAAAAGTATAATATAACCTTATAACATTTAGCTACAGTAGATTTTAGTCTTCACTCACCCACTATGCTTGTAAAACATTTTAGGCCATATATGCTAGCGAAAGAGTTGCAATGCAGAGCCCTGCTCATAGCATAGGCTACACAGCTGTAGGCCCTATTCACCAATATGTTTTTTTTTTTTTTTTTTTTTTTTTTTTTTTTTACAAATGTTTCATTCTCCCTAACAGCCAGAGTTATTATTTTATTTGTTTTAATTTTTATTTCAGTTAACTAAAGTGTTATTCACACCCTACTTTAGTTGTACTAAAAAAGTTATATTAGTTCAGTTTTAGTCTACAATCATCTCGCTAACTGTAATTACTTTTATTTTGAAAGTGTTTCCGGTTACATTCGCTTCCAAAAAAGGAATGGACCACGTGACTTCCGTTTTTGGTTTATAAACGAAAAACGAATTGACAGAAGTTCAAGAACTCTCTTCATTCTTTGTTCAAAAAGGAATAACGATAAAATGATCTCCAAAAAAACGAAAAACGGGCAGTTTTAATTGGTTTTTCGTTTTTTGATTCTGACACCAAAAACGGTTATTTGGTTTTTCTATTTGAAACAAAAAACAGAAAAACGGTATTTTCGTTTTATAATTACAAACGAATTACGGATTATCCAGAGATCCCCCGGGTCCGTGTACGTTTTGATAGTTTGTTTTTTCGTTTCAAACAAAAAACAAAATAACGTGAAACCACCCTTTTTTCGTTTGTCGTTTCAAACTAAAAACAAAGAAACCGTAAAAAAAGAGCCGTTTTCCCGTTTTTGGTTCTGAATCCAAAAACGAAAAAACCAAAATCAAATAACGGTCCGATTTTGGTTTTTTGAAATTCCTTTTTCCATTTTTCCGTTTGAAGATCTAGCCTACATTAAAACACGGACAGGTTGGTCACGTGACCCGGAAGTAATAGTAAATATGGCCTATCAAAATAAAAGCCAAGCGTTTGACATAATCATACTGTCTGTGGTCATAATATGCAGCACTAACGTTATACCAGAGTAACGTCAGAAGAAGAAAAATCAATGAATAAATAGAAACCTGGACCGGAATAAATATGTTAGCAACAGTAGTTACAGCTATTTAATATCATGCCTATCAAGCCATCACTAGTCACGTTTAATGAGCGCATTGTTTGGCTCAATACAGTTGGTAATATAGGTTAACCTAAGAACTTATTATGTGTGCAGAGTTGTTACTGTTAGCGCTACTACATTATAATTAAATTTATATTTAATGTGGTTTCCACCGTAATGGACAGCGTCGCTCACGTTATACGTGTTCATAGAAATGTAGGCCTATTGAACAGGCGAGTTAGGTAATAGACTAATAGTGATAGTTTATTGTTAATAATACAATCAAAAACGACAAATGTGAAGGTTCTCAGTCCACTAATAATCCAACGAAGTTTAAAACCTAGGGCAGTTCAAAACGATTACAAAAACATACCAGTAGGTGTCGCACTGTGTCTGCTGTGTGCGAGCTGTCATGGAGATATTGATTTATGTTCTGTAATAAAAACTTTCCATTATAACTGCTTTCACAAATCATGTTTCTTAGCACTGCTGCTTAAGGCATTAGCCTACTCACCAAAATAAACTCTTTCTCCTCATGTTTGGCATATTTGATCATGTAGCCTATACAGTATCATGATTTGGCAATTATTAAATAATAAAACAGTAGTAGATCAACGTGAAAATCACCGCAGGGGTAGTCTGTGATATTTAGAACAAGAATCTGGTGGATTTTTTTTTAAAACCGGCTCCGGCTGTATGATCTAGACCAGGGGTTCTCAAACATTTTGGTGCCAGGGACCCCTTTCAGGGGAAAAAAAATTCCAAGGACCCCCCTCATATTTATAACAGTTATTGAGCACAAAGTTAATGTGTGAGCGGCAAATGAAATATTTTTGCACAAAATGAATGGTCTCCACCCAGGGTACTATGCAGGAATTTCTTAATAGCCTACTGAGGTAACGAAAGTGATCTTGCTAGGAATCACTTAGGATCCCTCACTTAGGAATTTTTGATGTTCTTGATCTACACATGTGCATTTTAAGGTGTTTTAAGGCCCCACAATCGGATAACTATAGATTTAGTAGAAGCATGTCAGTCAGTGGCATACATTTTTTTTTTTTGTCAAGATGTCACGAAACACAATCACATATTCCAATCAGGAATGGCCTTAAAAGAGAAATGTTTCAATTATTAGGCCTATTCTGCACACAAATAAAGCCCATAGGCCTATAAATACAATGATAATGGCATTATGTTTAATAGGTGCGTGCGTTGTTAATTTGAGCTACTGTAATTAGCTAAAAAAAAAACATACAGTATATGTTAAATATAATCCATAATGTTAATCTCATGGGCACAGTATGTTTCTATTGACCTGCTTTTTCCTTTGTTAAAGTTGAGCTTGATTAATACTTTGCAAACTGATTGTTTCAGTCGTTTTTTAAAACTTTTATCTAAAACAGCTGTTTAGTTTATGTTAATTAAGGCCTACATCTTATCTCGCACTTTATGACCGTTGACTGAAACGTCGTGCGGGGAACTTTGAGTTCACTCCGACTCAAACATTTTGACATTGACGAGCTATCGTTGTTAGTCTGCTGAAGCACCTCAGACGAGAAGGTCAGTATCATCGCGATGTGCATCCTTGCAACCTCAGTTGTGGGTACGGCCCTGTCACTATGCACTTTTATTTTGATAAAGATCAGACTTCTAATGTCAAATCTACAGCAGTGCTGACTATTGTGCGCGCACGCGAGACGCCGGCGCGCAATTACATGGGAATTTTTCCTCAGCAGTGGAAACAGGAATCAGCGCCGGCCCGAGCCTTTTGGGGGCCCTAAGCAGAATTTGATTTGGGGGCCCCTCCCACGACGCGGAGTCACCTGTGTTTGACGATTATTGACATAAATGTCACGCAAAAATGATACATTATAAATGAATACACTGAGGTTATGTATTAATAAAAAAATAGATGCCTACTTAAATAAAAAAGTTTGAAAACAGTCTTAAAACTGTCTCAAAACATATACAATAAATTATTTGCTAAAATTATGACAAAACTGAGAAATTAGAAACGTAAGAGCAATGATACTTTGGCCTATCCTCCTGGGACCCAGGAATAGACTTTTGTCCACTGTAGTGGACATTATATTTTAATGTATTTCTCTGACACCATGCATGTCACATTTTTTTTTCTGGATGTCCTGTAAAGAGCACATTCAGGGCAATACAGAGATACCAAATGTTTGGAGGTTTCACCATGAAAACAACTTCTCCTTGGTCTTTAAAAATGTCTAACATTAATTTAGTGATCAAATGTAGCACTCTTATTGAAATATGGTAATATATTGTAATTATAATTTAAATCTAACTACTTTTCAAATTGTATTTCATCAACCAACATCTCATGAAAATGTTATGGGGTTTCAAATGAAAAAAATGACTTTCCGTTACAGGGCATTGATTTCATTCATGTCCACTGTAGAGAACATCAGGACATAAATCATGTTTATCAGGCATTCTGGGAGACATAACAAGTGAATATGTAAATAAATTATACGTCAATATTCTTATGACATATTAGATATTATTATTAAAATGTTGCTTATTATTACGCCAATGCTTACACTTCTTTCCTCATTAAATGTTGCTCCAAGAACATATTAATGTGCAAATTAGATACAGTGTATAGATACTTTGCATTGAATGGGAATATTAATTTATGCCAATTTTACCCATATATTGCATAAAGTAAATTGGTGTATCAATTAATTCCATTATATCTTTCATAACATAGTTGATAATCATCTTTATACAAATTTTAGTTCAAAAAAATCCTGAAACCCCAAAATGTATTGGTGATTGGAAAAAAATCCCATTGTTTTTGCCTACACATTGTATGTCATTTAATTTTAACAACTGAGTCCTGGTGTCCACTACAGAGGACAAAGTATTACATATGAATAAAATATAATTTTTCAAAAAGGTTTTTTTTTTTTTTTACCATTTGTTTATTATGCTTTAAACAATGTGATGACATGAAAAAAAAACTAAATTAAAAAAAAAAAACTTTCTGGGTCTCAGCTATTGTTGAAAACTAAAAATATTACTAGCCTATTTCTCAACTGTCTCAATACAGAGTAACTATCCTCAAAATCTTTATTATTGTTATTATTATTATTGTAACAGACTTTGTTATATAGTACATGACATAATCAACACAGTCTGTTACTATAATACCGGTTATGATGTTCTGGCGCTCGTTGTATGTGTGTATGCAATGTATTTTCCCCCTCGGGGCTTGCCGTAGATGGGTCGTGCGCACTTGCTAGGCTACTGGAGTGTCGCGGGTGTTTGGAGATCTGTAGTGTTTTGACAAACCGGGCCCTGTTTTCAAAATTGTGCTTAAGCAATCGAAAAAAAAAACTGTAACATAAACCATACATATCTGAAAGTGACAACAAGGCCCTTTTATGGTGCCAGAGGAAGGAGTGGTGTTCTGCTTTGTCCTGCCTGTCCAGCATTTATTTGAAGAGAGAGTGACGGTAGGTGAAGGGGCCAGTCCTGCCACTATCATCAGTCCTTAAACCCTGCACACAGTGCACAGGCTCACATCCTCCCATCCTCCAGGACAGGTATTGGGGAAACTCTGGGAGGCCCTGACACGAGTACCAGGGAGAAAAACTAAATGCTAAAAAACTAAAAGTAAAAAACTAAACACTTTTATTTTACTTTACACAAGTACCAAAACAAGTACAGAGCACTGCCTTTACCCGGTGGTTCACCAAACAGAATTAAACCCCCCAAAAGCGCTAAAAGATCTGAAAGTCCCAGCTCATTTTTGACCGAGTAATGCTGGGTTTCACACACAAGTAGGTCTACATAACTAATGAGAACTACAAGCTGCATTAACCCTTGTGCATCCTTATGGACATTTTTGTCCTTTTCAGTTTTTTTATCACTTAACCTGTGTTAATGCTAATTTGGCACAGGTGTGTATTTTTATGAAATTTTACTATTTCACCGCCATTTTCTTAAAAAAATAATAATAATTTTGCATTAGGTACACAAAATACTCCCTATCAGCGCCTTTTGGACAAAAATGTCCCCATTGAAACCGCAATTTTTAATCCCAGGGCCATTTAACTATAAAATGATGCAATCTTTGTTAAGATATTTTCTTTGTTTTATTCTGTTGGCAAGGCTCCAAAATTTTTTTTTTTACTTTTTTTTTTTTTTTTACCAGATTGTGCCAGTTGTCCAGGTTTGGCCTATAAAACAAATATTGCTTTATTCCTGTTTTCTGCTTATTAACAATAATTGTGTGGGTGGATGTCAGAGTGTGGTTTGTATGTGTGTAATACGTTTTTTTTTGTGTGTGTGTGTATATGTGTTTGTGTACTTGTAATATTTGAGAGAGAAAAACTCATTTGCAAATCTAAAATCCAATCACTGTGTGCACCAGTGGAGTTTTGCTGGCACCCAATGGGGAAAATCTGTTACTGCACCCAAACAAACCCTTACCGAAAGCTCATTTTTTTGAGATAGGCCTATCCAACTCAAATTTGGAACACAACCTATTCAGATGCATGGGTTTGATTTTCTTGCAGTTTTAGAGTTCAACCTGATTTATAAAATATATATTTTATAAATCATATTTTTTAATGAATAATTTTCATAAACTTATACCTATTTAACTTTTTTTTTGGATTTACTTATTATTTTAATTAAGCTTTAGTTTACTTCAGCAATAATCTGCCATGGGTCTTCTTTAAAATGATACCAACTTAAGTCTGTGCTCCAAGCTTCACATTTTTATGACAGTTTTATGACACAGACGTTTTTGTCAATCAATTATACGGACCTCAATATAATTGATGCACAAGGGTTAAAAATATTTAATCTACTTAACTAACATACTAATATTACACTGGAGAAAAATGCAAAGGAAAAATAAAAAGTTTTAAAACTTTCTAGATTTGTTTTGGAAGAGTTTTGTTTTGACACAGAAGGGGTAACAGTAGATGGTGGAAGCTGAGAGTTTTTAGCAGCTATAGTGCTATAGTATAGGTATAGAAAGGGGAGCTGGAAGGCAGGTGAAGTTAAGTTTTTTATTTAAAAAAAACATGATTTATGAAATATATATTTTATAAATTATGTTTTTGCACAGTGACATCCTGGCTCTGGCTAAATCTCTATCTGTCCACTGCAGAGGCTAATAACCACAAGCTGGAGGAGGAATATAACCTTAGAACATTTAGCTACAGTAGATTTTAGTCTTCACTCACCCACTATGTTTGTAAAACATTTAAGGCCATATATGCTAGTGAAAGAGTTGCAATGCAGAGCCCTGCATAGGCTACATAGCTGTAGGCCCTCTTCACCAATGGTTTTTTACAAATGTTTAATTCTCCCTAACAGCCAGAGTTATTATTTTATTAGTTTTAATTTTTATTTCAGTTAACTAAAGTGTTATTCACAACCAGTGCTACTTTAGTTGTACTAAAAAAAGGTTATATTACTTCAGTTTTAGTCTACAATCATCTCGCTAACTGTAGTTACTTTTATTTTGAAAGTGTTTCCGGTTACATTCGCTTCCAAAAAAGGAATGGACCACGTGACTTCCGTTTTGGTTTATAAACGAAAAACGAATTGACAGAAGTTCAAAGACTCACTTCATTCTTTGTTCAAAAAGGAATAACGATAAAATGATCTCAAAAAAACGAAAAACGGGCAGTTTTTAATTGTTTTTTTTTTTTTTTGATTTTGACACCAAAAACGGTTATTTGGTTTTTCTATTTGAAACAAAAAACAGAAAAACGGTATTTTCGTTTTATAATTACAAACGAATTACGGATTATCCAGAGATCCCCTGACCGGTTTCTCATTATTTAGTTTTTTGTTTCAAACGAAAAAACAAACTATCAAAACGTACACGGACCTACCCGGACCGTTGACAACAGCGATATGCAGAAGTAACGTTAGATCATGCTTAATAAATCATAATTAATAATAATAATAATAATTCATCACATTTATATAGCGCCTTACTGGACACTCAAAGCGCTTCACATAGAGGGGGGAATCTCCTCAACCACCACCAGTGTGCAGCATCCACCTGGATGATGCGACGGCTGCCATAGTGCGCCAGAACGCTCACCACACACCAGCTTACTGGTGGAGAGGAGACAGTGATGAAGCCAATTGGTATATATATATGGGGATGATTAGGAGGCCATGATGGACAGAGGCCACTGGGCAAATTTGGCCAGGATGCCGGGGTTACACCCCTACTCTTTCGAAAGACATCCTGGGATTTTTAATGACCACAGAGAGTCAGGACCTCGGTTTAACGTCTCATCCGAAGGACGGTGCTCTTTTGACAGTATAGTATCCCCATTACTATACTGGGGCGTTAGGACCCACACAGACCACAGGGTGAGCACCCCCTGCTGGCCTCACTAACACCTCTTCCAGCAGCAACCTGGCTTTCTCAGAAGGTCTCCCATCCAGGTACTAACCAGGCTCAGCCCTGCTTAGCTTCAGTGGGCAACCAGTCTTGGGCTACAGGGTGATATGGCTGCTGGCCATATTCATGATGATATTCATAATTCATGATGATGTGCTCATCTTAGTTAATGTTTTAATTAATGTTTTGTTCATCCATGAAGTCATGAAAGAAAAACGTTGAACTGTTAAAAAAAACGTTGTTAATTCCTGAAGATATTAATGTATATGAATGCATAATTCATGCATGATTCATTTATCCATAAATTCATGATAATTCATGACATATACCCTTAAAGTGTTACCGAATATTGTTATATTAAAGCAATGGATTTATAGTATGCACAAGAAATTCAATGTGTATAAAATTTTATTTTGATTAATTGCATTTTGGGGGAAAAAACGATCTGTTTTTATAATAAATATTTGAAAATCAAAACCTGGATTTCATTTTTTATTGTTATTATAACCTACAAATGTTATGTGAAAATTTGAAACAGAAAATAGTGGTTTTCATCTTCCCATTTTCTTGCTAAAGAAAACACAGTTTTACTAAAATTCATCAAAATAGATTTATAGCGTTTTAGAACCAAACTCTTCATTTGGACAACCTTGTATTTATGAAAATTGAAAACAATGAAAATATTTGAAAACCAGTTAATACCAGGTATATCAATCCTTTAAATCTTAACTTTTAAATCTTAAGCAATCCTTTAAATCTTAACTTTTGAGTGTAGCAGAATTACATGGATGTAAATTTATTATCATGTCACATCACCTATGACATTGTATTTAATGTGACAGACAAAAGAAATAAGAAAAATAAAATATTTCCACTTGATGGCTCAAGAAGGTGTAATTGTTCAAATGACATATTGTTTTATTTTAAAATGTAAAGAAATTCTAATTCTAAAGTGTTTTTAAGTGTAATATTTCTAGGGACAGAAAAATGTACATTTAGTATGACCCAGCTAAGTTACTACAACAGAGAAGGGGTGAGAAGTGTGTATTTTATGCTTAAATTCTGCAAACAGAACAAAGTTGCCTCTAACAACGCTCACATCTAACGCTACTAGGGATGGGGCCGATCCGATCCAGTATCGGTATCGGGACCGATACCAGCGTAATTCACGTATCGGATTTTTCCGATCCAACCTGCGGAGAAATCCGATATTTATGATCCATGTCTGCGCTTTAACGTTGTCTGCTGAAATGACTGCAAAAGGAATTCCCTGCTAATCTGCTAGCTGGCTGCAAACTGTGGAATGGATATTCTGAACGGAGGTGCAGCTCAATCATAGACTGTAAAAAATAGAGCTCAATGAGACACACAGACCCCCACTCAGGAAATCCATTCCGCAGTTTGCAGCCAGTTAGCAGGATAGGATTGAGCTACCAACATGTTCGCTGTGTGGAAATACTTCACACTGGAAACACCGCAGCAGAGCAAGACCGCAAAATGCAATGTTTGCAAAGCCGTATTAATTAAACTATTCGTCTGTGATGCATGTTTGCAATTCGCAGTCCAGAAGAGAAAGAGAGAGCTCTCTCACGCGGTCCCACAGCACGCACAACACGACAGCCCTGCTTAATGAGTGACGACAGAGGAAACGTAGCCTGGTTATATCTATGATATTAGTCTGATTTCCAAAGATTAAAGAATATATTGAGGTAAAAAACCATTAAAAACAATAGCCGCATTCTGTCTAGCCAACTTTCTTCCCATCGCGGCGGTGCGCTGTCATTTCTCCTTAATACTAAAACTTAAAGACAGAATCAGCACGATCTGTGATTGTTGTAAAATGCAGGCTCTGCTGTTGCTAAATTGCGGGACACTTTTAATAATAAAGAGAGCTATTAAAAGCACAAAATTTGCGCAAGAAATGCTGTTCCCAATGCGCGCGCGCTCCGAAACAGACTGCAACAAGACAAGCAAATTATAATCTGGGCTTCATATGCGCGTCTAAACGATCAAATGTAGCCTGCACAAGAAAAATGTCAAACCGACCGGCTTGGAGATTAACACTTAAACCGTTTATGTCTAAAATGAACGTAGTTATGGAAGTAGTTGGGAGAAAATATGGTGCATCAGTAGATATGAAATCTGAACTCGTTCTTAAAGGGGCAGCAGTATAAATGTGACGATTGCGACATTACTGAGAGTCAAACAACAAAAGGCAAAGAGAAAATCACTCACAGCTCTTGAATGAATTACTTCAGCTCTAATAAGCATACATCTATCTATGGTAAGCTTTGCAGTGCTATTTTACTTTTGATTACTTTATTATAATTCTTTTTAGACCATACCTGAATAATGTTAGTAGACCTTCCTGAAATTAAAGCACTGTGTAGGCCTGTATAATGTGTATCTTTGTTTAATTGTCTATATTGTTTAATATATATACTGACATACATACACGCACATATCATCCTTGCCTGTAGAGAGGAGTTTATTTCAACATCATATAAAATCAACAATAATGATAAATAATATTAAAGCAAACACAGCTCTGGTATCGGAAAAGTATCGGTATCGGCCGATATCCAAAGTCGGGTATCGGGATCGGATCGGAAGTGAAAAAATGTGGATCGGTGCATCCCTAAACGCTACCGTTGTGTTTGGTCAGTGATGTCAAGGTTTATGTTCGCAGAGATGTGAAAAAACATCAGACAGTTGTATTTAGAGATAATACTGGTTTACTTATTCCATAATTTTGTAATCATTGTCAACGCAGTCTCTTCTGAGGCAGACCATGAGCGGGCTAGCTAGCGGCTCATTGGTTCGCTCAGAGAGAATGCACGAACCTATGGGAGAGCGGCGCTGAGTCCGCGGCCAATGAGCGGACGGCGCTCGCTCACTGCGTCACAGCCCGCCAAAAGGGGCGTGGCTACAGTGTATAAAGGTAGCTCTCCCAGGGTCGTTCGTCGATTCTGTCAGCATGAAGCGAAACGCTGGTGGCGCAAGCACGGCCGGGAACGCAATACTCGTTCCCTCATCTAGAGAGAACCGAGGTTACGTTAGGTAACCGATTCGTTCTCTTACGAGAGGTTCTCTCGTATTGCGTAAGCTAGCTTACGCTACGGGAACACCTGGTCAACGCCGTGCGCGCTAAGTAACCACTAAGCATCCCAGGGGGGGAAACACCGGGGGAATCTTAAGTGGATGAAGATAATAAGGCGGCCAGCATAGCGGCCGTTATCATCTAGTGCAAAACGCCCTAAGGCGGCCGGCGTAGCGGGCCGTGAACGTATAATGCATAAGCACATAGGAGAACACAAGGGGTGAGCCGGTTGTGATGGAACTCCCGATAGTGCGGCTTTCTATAGGAGAGCTGTATAGAACTAGACCGCCAGAATTTTAGCCTGTAAGGCTGGAACTTCCAAGTTATAAAATCTGACAAAAGTGGAGGGGGAGGCCCATCCCGCAGCCACACAAATGTCGTGAATGGAAATTCCGCAGGACCATGCCCACGATGAGGCCATGCCTCTGGTGGAATGAGCCCTGATGCCCAGAGGGCAAGGCAGGTCTTTAGCGGCATAAGCAGAGGCAATCGCGTCTACTATCCACCTGGATAGAGTCTGTTTCGAGGTGGCTAATCCCTTGGTGCGGCCACCGAACGACACAAACAGCTGCTCTGAGCGTCTGAACGCGGCAACGCGTGTAGTGTACACTCTGAGAGCCCGAACCGGGCAGAGGCGATCGGCGTCACGTTCGCTATCGGATGCAGGCAGCGCCGATAGAGAGATCACTTGCGCCCTGAAAGGGGTACCAATCGCTTTCGGAACGTAACCGTGTCTAGGTTTCAGAATGACTATGGAGTCATTCGGACCAAACTCAAGGCACACGGCGCTCGAAGACAGCGCGTGAATGTCCCCCACACGTTTTACTGAGGCGAGTGCCGTCAGAAGAACGGTTTTTAGCGAGAGGTATTTTAGCTCCACGGACTCGAGTGGTTCAAACGGTGGGGCTTTCAGAGCTTCTAGAACTATAGAAAGATCCCAGACCGGCACCGTAGGGGGGCGAGGGGGTTCATCCTTCTGGCTCCCCTGAGGAAGCGGATGATTAGCTCGTCTTTGCCCAGCGACTGGGCGCGCCGGGGTTCAATGAACGCCGCGACGGCTGCCACGTAAACCTTAAGAGTGGATGGGGACCTGCCCTTATCCAGCATCTCCTGAAGGAACACGAGCAAAGACGAAACCTCGCACGTCCGTGGGTCCAAGCTTTTGTCGGTGCACCATTTGGAGAACACAGACCATTTTGCAGCATAGAGCTTTCTGGTAGATTCCGCTCTGGCGTGTTTGATCGTGTTCAGAACCCCTTCTGGCAATTCCGCCCTGACGGTTGTTGTATGATACCACGGCCATATTGTCTGAGCGAATCAGGACGTGGTGACCATGTATGCGCGGGAGGAAAAACAGCAGCGCGTTCTCGCCCGCGATCATTTCCAGACAGTTTATGTGTAGGGAACTCTCGAGGCTCGACCACTGGCCGGCGGCCGGTGAGCCCTCGCAAACCGCACCCCAACCCGAGTTGGATGCGTCTGTCGAGATGACTTTCCGGCGAGAAAAAGTACCCATGGTAACGCCCCTCTGAAACCACTCGATTACTGACCATGGCTGCAGTGCAGTGATACATGTCTGAGTAATCTTGATCATCTGGCGGCCCGTCGTCCACTCGCGGTGGGATACGCGGCTCTTTAACCAGAGTTGAAGGGGGCGCATGTGCAGAAGACCCAGCTGTAGCACAGCGGAGGCTGAAGCCATATAACCCAGCATCCTCTGAAAGGATTTCAGGGATGTGTGGGTACCCATCTGAAAGGAGGCGGCTAGGCGCTGAACACGGTGCGCGCGCTGTGTGGATAAGCGAGCTGTCATTGTGACAGAGTTCAAATCTATTCCAAGGAATGAAATAGTTTGACTGGGCTGGAGAGAGCTCTTTGTCCAGTTGACAGAGAGTCCCAGCGCTTCCAGATGGTTGAGGAGAACTGCGCGGTGCGACAGAAGCTCGTCGGGAATCTGCTAGAATCAGCCAGTCGTCCAGATAATTTAGAATGCGAAGCCCCTGAGTTCGCAGGGAGCGAGCGCTGTATCCATGCACTTCGTGAACGTACGGGGTGCTAAGGATAGGCGAACGGGAAAACGGCATATGGTAAACTTGACCCTCGAAGGCGAAACGTAGGAATGGCCTGTGATGAGGGTTATCTGGATCTGAAAATAGGCGTCTTTCAGGTCTAGAGAGATGAACCAGTCCCCCTGCGGACGTGCGCGAGGAGTTTCTTGACTGTGAGCATTTTGAACGGTCTCTTAATGAGCGCTTTGTTCAAAGCCCTGAGATCTAATATCGGCCTGAGGCCGCCGTCTTTCTTGGGAACCAGAAAATAACAGCCGTAAAACCCCGACTTGGTCATAGATGGCGGGACTCTCTCTATAGCGCCCTTCTGCAGTAGCTTGGCTATTTCTAAGCGAAGCGTGTTCATAGCAGCCGGGCTGACAGTGGATTCGAGCCGCACGCGCGAGCGTGGCGGGCGGCGACGAAACTGTAATCGATAGCCATTCTTTATTATGCTTAAAACCCACAGGGAGATGCCGGGATGGCTTCCCCACGCTTTGCAGCATGCGGCTAGCGGTTGAATGGCGATTTCGCCCTGATTGCTGCACATAGCGGGCTGGACACTGGGTGTGGGCGCGCTTATAATGCGGTTGGCAACGGGACTTACACTCAGAGAGGAGTTTATGGGCCGTGTGACAGAGCGGGCAGAGGGGGGACACGCGCACGGGCTTTATGTTCTCTGCTACTGGATCGGATAGAGCTCGCTCCGTTAGAATGGGCTCTGTGTGAGACCCGGGGCATATGGTGCTTGTGTGTATTCGTGAGCACATGCTTGTGGGCACATTTTTTACACTTGAGGCTTTTATGCTCTTTTTGTGAACTCTCTGGGTAGCCGTGAAAACGGCTTTTAGTAGCTCGCAAGCGGGCAGGGAAACCGGCTTGATTGTGGCGGTGAACTCTACTGTAGTCGGCGGTGAGACGGGGACTAACAGTGGGCGAAGCTTTGACGGCGGTCCGGCCGCAGCGGGAGAGAGCCGTCTTTTTCTCAGCTTTGCTAGGCAGACTTCTGTTGATCGGGCTTCAGCGCGATCTTGGGTCGAGGCCCCCGGGGAGGAGGCTGTCTGCGGCGGCTGTCAGAGCGAGGGCGGCCGCCCTGTCTACGCTGGGGCTGCTGAGCTTGCTGAGGCGGGCGCTGATGTGGGGTTCTGGCAGGTGGCTCGTGCGAACGGCCTGCCGAAGAGCTAGCGCGGCGGAGCAGGAACAAGTTCATGGCCTGAGTCGCTTTCTGTACCTCGGAGAAGCGGTCAACGATGCCCGTGACGGCAGATCCGAAGAGACCGGCGGAGAGATAGGCGCGTTGAGGAACACGGCGCGTTCTGAATCTCCCATGTCGGTAAGCGTGAGCCATAAGTGTCTCTCAGCAACACAGAGGCCCATGCATTTCCCCAGGGCTTGTGCGGCGGCTTTAAGGCATTAAGCTGGTTTAGATCGTACTTATCGGACCGTTCTCATTTTGTCTGTTTAAATGGGAAAAAATCAAAGATAACGTCAGTAGACTATGGAGTACCGCAAGGATCAGTTTTAGGCCCTCTGCTATTCTCAATATATATGCTGCCACTTGGTAATATTATAAGAAAACATGGAATTAATTTCCACTGTTACGCTGACGACACTCAATTATATATTTCATCACGACCAGATGAAAACACTAACTCATCTAAAATGACAGAGTGTCTCAAAGATATAAAATGCTGGATGACGCGTAATTTCCTGCTATTAAATTCAGATAAAACGGAGGTATTACTTATTGGTCCAAAAAACTACTCACAAAACCTCTCACAATACAACTTTAATATAGACGGATGTCCTGTTACTTTATCCACAACAGTAAAAGACCTGGGTGTTATACTAGACCGCAACTTGTCGTTCGAAAATCATATTTCATATGTTACAAGAACAGCCTTTTTCCACCTTAGAAACATTGCTAAGCTACGTAACATGCTATCTATTTCTGATGCAGAAAAATTAGTTCACGCATTCATGACCTCGAGACTAGATTACTGTAATGCTTTATTAGCTGGTTGTCCTGCATCCTCAATAAACAAGCTACAGTTAGTACAAAATGCAGCTGCTAGAGTTCTTACTAGGTCAAGAAAATATGATCATATAACACCGATTTTATCATCTCTACACTGGTTACCTATTAAGTTCCGCATCAACTACAAAATACTACTACTGACCTATAAAGCCCTAAATGGTTTAGCACCTATGTACTTAACGGACCTTCTTTCGCCCTACAATCCACCGCGTTCCTTAAGATCACTAAATTCAAGGCTTCTGGTCATTCCTAGGATATCGAAGTCCAGTAAAGGAGGGGAAGGCGTTCTCGCATTTAGCTCCAAAACTCTGGAATGGCCTTCCCGATACGGTCCGAGCCTCTGACTCGCTGACACAGTTCAAAACTAGATTAAAGACGCATCTCTTTAGTCAAGCATTCACATAATGCTTACCTTCTAGTCCTCTGTTATGCCATACGGAACCGTTTGCCACTGAAACTGCTTAACGCACCAGTGGGGCTCGACAGCCTCTTAGACAAACGGGTCGGCGCGTATGGTTGGGTTGCGGAGAGTTCGGGTTACGGAGAGTTTGTGAGTTATAACGGAAATTATTATGAACATCAGCTATGCTAATTATTTCCCATCTGCCTTTCTGCTGTTATCTCGGGACGCTTGTCCCGAGAAAAATGGCGTTCGTCAGGTCCAGTTTTGTGTCCAGCCTCTCACGGGGATTTCGGATGCCCCAACGCCTGTGATGAGACGACTCAACGCCTGTGATGAGACGACTCAACGCCTGCGATATGTATGGCGCCGTTTGATTCATAAACAATATTTATATTTAATATTTATATTTAAACAATATGAATGTAAGCCAGAGGAGAACTGGCCCCCGACTGAGCCTGGGTTCTCCCAAGGTTTTTTCTCCATCCAATCTGATGGAGTTTGGTTCCTTGCCACTGTCGCCTTGCTTTTGGCTTGCTTTGAGCTTGCTCAGTTGGGGTTATTTATTTAGTGTTTAGCAATGTTGTTGATCTGTGTTGTGCTACTTACATGTTATCACTGTGAAGCTGCTTTGATACAATCTGTATTGTGAAAAGCGCTATATAAATAAATGTGACTTGACTTGACTTGACTTTAGTGGCGCGAAGGGAAAGATCCGTAGCGCTTCTCAGATCCGAGAGGATGGGCGGGTTCCTACCGCTGTTCGCCATCTCGCACAAGATGTCGCTCTGGAGCACTTGGAGGACTGACATGGAATGCAGCGCTGAAGCGGCCTGTCCGGCGGCAGCATAGGCGCGGGCATGAAAGTTAGAGGTCGCTCTGCACGCTTTTGAAGGAAGCGTAGGGGAAAAACGCCATCTAGCAGAGGGCGGGCAAAGATGAGCGGCGACCAGGTCCTCGACGGGCGGCATGGCAGTATAACCCTTCTCGGCGGCTCCGTCCACTGAGCGCAGCGAAGCGGACACATCGGAGCGGTTACGAGCCGAAAGAGGGGCATTCCAGGATTTCGTGAGCTCGTAGTGAAGCTCAGGCAGGAATGGTGCAGCCCGGTTGCAGGCGGGGGCCGGGCGCCGGTGCAGGAACTTCCCATCCATGCGGTTCGGTGGTTGCTCGGGGGGAGCAGACCACTCGAGACCCAGGCGGTTGACGGCCTGCGAAAGGAGGCGCGTTAGTTCCTCCTCGATGCCGCCGCGGGTCCCCGCAGACTCTCTCGTCGATGAGCCGATCGACGACCAATCCTCGCTGTCAGAAGCGTGCAGCGAACAGGAGTCCTTCTCATCCGCGGTGTCGTCGGAGGCGACAGAGCGGCCACTCGGCGGCAACTGTATGTCCGGCTGGGGCGGAGAGGGAGAGCGGTCGGTGGGCGGCGGCCCACATGGATCCGCAGGGGGCTCCGGCGGCCTCTGGGAGCGGCGTTTCTTCTTCCGCGGCGAAGTGAGAGGCGGCGCGGGAGCGGTTTTGACCGCCTGCGGTCGAGCCCACAGGGAGGACAGAGGCAGGTCCTCGCAGTGGTCGCATCCTCCGTTGGCGAGGGCGAGCTCTGCGTGATCCACTCCGAGACAGAGAACGCAGATGGGGTGGCGGTCTCCTTCCTCGAGTGAAGAGCGGCATGAGCCGCAGGGAATTCGAGGCATCTTGAAAAAGACGCTCGGCTCTTTTGTGAAAAGGGTGGAATAAAGGATACGCGTCGGATGGGGCTAGCTTGCTGGGCGGTGAAGGTGGCAGACGGCCGGCTTCCTCAGACTCCGGAGCTCGCTATAGAAGGTGCCTTCTCGACGACGGCGGCTTCTTCCCAGGACAGCGGATGCGTGTAGCTCGCTGAATGATGAAGAATCGACGAACGAGCCTGGGAGAGCTACCTTTATACACTGTAGCCACGCCCCTTTTGGCAGGCTGTGACGCAGTGAGCGAGCGCCGTCCGCTCATTGGCCGCGGACTCAGCGCCGCTCTCCCATAGGTTCGTGCATTCTCTCTGAGCGAACCAATGAGCCGCTAGCTAGCCCGCTCATGGTCTGCCTCAGAAGAGACTGCGTTGACAATGATTACAAAATTATGGAATAATTTTTTGGCTTCAACTTCTCAGCAAAGATGAATCTTTCCCGTAGCGTAAGCTAGCTTACGCAATACAAGAGAACCTCTCGTAAGAGAACAACAGTTTCTCTTCCACCGACAGCTCGTGGGGGGCCTGATGGGGGGTGCGCGATGGTCGATCTCCCTTCAACATTACAGTGATTAGGGCTCTCATAGTGTTTGTCGTTGCATAGGGGGAATCCCTTTAGTTTGGGGGGGGGGGGGGGCTCTCACTCACGGAGCAGTACTGGAGAGTGATAGCGCTGTCTCGCTGTGGTGGTTTGTTTACAGTGGTTGATACTGTTTGACGAGGGCAGATAAAACCCAAACGACCTTGCGGCCATCGGGGCCCCCTTCAGCTGGGGGCCCTAGGCAGCTGCCTACCCCATTGCGACGGCTCTGGTTACAATCTCAACTTCTGACTCTCTTAAATTTACTGGTATATGTTGTACTGCCCACTGTGCCCAGTCATTCGCCCAGTTCACATGTGGATTCTCCACATGTCACCTCCCTTCAGGCAGAATGTGACTTCCTTCCTTCCTTACATGTACAGGGAATGCTTTGCAAGTGGTCCTGTAGGAACAGCAGTGACTTCCCTGGCCTAAGCCTTGTCCCTTCCCTGCCTTAAATTGCAGCTTTAGTGGCGTTTTAAATGGTTATCCCCATTTAGTTGACAACGCCTGGTGCTGGGAAAGGGAACATCCTGATTGCGTATGGAACCCACCGTTCCCTGAAGGAGGGAACAGAGGTTGTAGCAACCTTACCACTAGTAGACTTCATTGTCACTTAGTCACAAGTACCAGCGAAATTAGCCATCAACCTGTCCATACAGACATACATACAATAAGACAAGGGGGTAGACAGGACAGGAAGACATAACATTGAGGAATAAATACAGCATAACATGAGGAGAGGTGAGGAGAAAAAAAAGGCAACCCTTTTAACCCCCAGACTATGCTCCTGTGAGGATTACAGTTTGGGAACAGTAAAAAAACCCCCACCTCAGCAACATTAGCACATAATCAGTACACTCTACAACATGAACACACAAGACTTGCAACAGGGTACATGGAGTGGGGGATGGAGGTAACTCAGCACAGGCAAGCAGCCATCCGGTCCTGCAGCCATTCTTGGCGCTGGTCACAGACCCGCCTGTCAGACTGGGGGTACAAAGCGGCGAGGGATGGGGTGAGGAGCGTGTGATTGCATATCTGTATTTAAGAGTTTGTGTATGTGTAGACCTGGAGAGTCGCAATGGCTGGCATCATAATCTAGGTGCCTCAAGTCCACAGGATTGTCATAGCGATACCTTGATCAGGTCCCAGACAGAGTCAACAATCACCAGGTGTCTGGTGGAGTCGGGGAAGGAACGCAAGAGCGGCTCACTGCAGTGCTCTTCCGGAGGAGGTGTTGTTCCAACAGTTCCACTACCGCTGGACCACTGCAGACTCGAGTTACGCTCGGCTTCTCAACGAAAAGCAACTAGTGCTTGCATGCACATCTGTATTTATACCCCGTGAGGGCGGAATATGTGATGTAATCACGCACGTAAATGTCCATTGGCTTGTTCAATAGTACTCAAAGACGATTGGCTCCCTGGCGTGATCCCCATTCAGTCCACGTGAACTACTTCCTCCGTTCCCTCCTTCAAAGAACGTTGGGTTGCATACGCAACCAGGACGTTCTTCGAGTAAGATTTATGTAGAAAACGTAATTTCACATGACCCGGTTGAGTTTGGAGCGAGTCTGAATCATTTTGTGTCAAAAGAACATGGATACAGAGAAACAATATTTAGCCTGCAAAATAATTACTTTATCTGCATGGTTTGAGAGGCGCCCACGATTGTTTACCTTTATATATATATATTTATATATATATATCATAATGTTCTTTATGCACAATGTGATGCGTTATTAATGATGTTAATTGGATTTGTCATACTTCTGTTGCATATACAGTAGGTGGACATTGGCACGAGAAACTTGTAAAGGACTAAGAAATGCATATTTTGAATATTATGTTTTTATATATTGTTTTCAATGGTGTCTGCTGATGAGAGAGAGAGAGGAGAGAGAGAGAGAGAGAGAGAGAAGAGAGAGAGAGAGAGAGAGAGAGAGAGAGAGAGAGAGAGAGAGAGAGAAAAAAACAACAATTATAGACATCCATAGGAAGTCTGGCCTTTTTTGTCAGACCTGTGCAGCTATTTGTAACAGCTAGCTCTCACATGGAGTAATGAGAATAAGTGGGAGGTGTAGTCACATGGCTCTGATCAGGCTAGTGTCACATGGTTTGTGTTTGCAGTGACTTCAGAGCACTGGACTAACTTCTGTTACACACAGTTATGATGAAAGTGTTTTATTCTTCCTTTGTGAAATACTGAAACTACAGAGGAACTTTTAATCGAAAAGTGGCAGTGAAACAATGGAAATACCAGCCATAAGTCTCAAGGTAATTTGTTATTTTTTATTTATATGTGTTGTATAGTTTGTAAATTTATTGTTAAATGATCCATAAAAAAACTGAAAGATCAAAAGGAAGAGGTTGTTGTTGTTTTATGTAAAAAGTTTTTTGTACACTTTATGAAACAGGAAATATCAAATAAAAACATCAATAAATACATAATTCATCATTCTAAAGCAACTTTTTGTCAGTTTTATGTCTTACGTTATTTCCTCAAATGTGCTTCCCTGATTCTAGTCGCAAATCCTGATTCTGTGTTTCAAAACCTAAACTGTTTACCTAAACAGCATTTTCTGTGCATTCATCATATAGATGCATTCAGAAGTGTATCACAGTTGGCCGGGCAAAATCTTTATTTAGTACCAAATTGGGTTACACATTTTAGCTTTCTTTAAGCAATATTTACTTAGGTAAAAATAAGTTAAAATAATTGTTTGGTACAACATGCTTATTGTGTTCATGTTGTATTGCAAAACACTGCACTTTTGAGATATGGGTAATGTTAGAGATAGTTTTCATGGTATGGTTAAGTTTAAATGCTGGTTCAGGGGTGGGTGTAAAGGGTCAACAGTAATTATAGATGTAAGTACAGAAATGAATTACAGATGTAATTATATGCAGGTTAAAATATAAGTACAATGTGAATATATGTACTTTATTAATATTAATGTATCAAATTATTAATGTATTAAATTACCCTTAAAGGGCATATTGCAGGTTAGAGGACCCAACGAGTCAATGCATAGAAAAACAATGTAGGAACTAGATTTTCTTTAAAATATACGTATAAACACGCCACAGAAGCTTCTGCAGTCGTTTTTGTGAGAAAATTTTACTTCCGCGTCTGAAAATGGGCGTGGCGGGCGTGACGCAATGAGCGGGAGAGCGGTCGATTCACACAACAGGAAAACAATGGATCGCATGACATTTCGGACGCTGAGGAAATACTCGTATGACGGATCAAGCCATAAAGTTATGAGCCTGCTATGCTAAAGAGATCAGGGACAGGCCAGGATAATGTCAGACAGAATGGTCAGAGAAAAATTGACCTGTGATGTGAGGAGAACCAGTGGAGAACAGGACAGGTGCCTTTTAGGTGAGAGACGTGCTTATAGTATACACGTTCGCTAAAGCCTAGTTCACACTACGTGATTTTAAGCCCGATTTAAGCCCGATTTGCAAATCGTTGAGTCGCCGACAAGTCAGGGTGTTATCGCGTGCAAATCGCGGGCGATTAGCGGACGATTAACGCTCGCCAATCCGTTAGTGTGAAAGAGCCAACAACGCATCAAAGACAGCTCGCAGACAGCTCGCAGACAGGTCACCGAGCTCAGAAAAATATCTAGCCTGCTAGATATCTCGAGCAGTCGCGCGACTCAATCTCAGTGATGTCATGAGTACAGCCAATCATAGCAACGCATGGGTTGAGGACACCAGGTAAATCTTACTTTTTCTTTTTTGCATTTTTTTTCTCAGAGCAGATCGTCGAGCAAACAGTGTGCAGCACTAGTTTCTGTCTGACGTCCATATTCGCGTGTTATGTTCTTCTCTGTAGTTTCGCGTCATTTCTGGTTCGTTTTATTGCGTGGTTTTTCGTTACAAAACATGGTTTCTAGACCAGATAGAATCGTGTTGTTGTCAACTCGTTATTTGTTTGATTATTTTCAGGATTTCGACCGTACTATAGTACTGAAACAGCTCTCATTGAGTCACAAATGATATGCTCTTATCATCCGATCGTGGTTGTATCTCTATGCAGTGCGTTGTTAACTCGTGTAGTGAGTTACCTCCTGTTGTGGATCAATCACGTTGTGTTGTGTGGTGTGAACAGCTAAACAACTTGAACACTCATGATTTCACTGAGAGCAAGTCATGTAATGTGAACTGCACAGTTCAGCCCAACATTTTCAAATCATGTAGTGTGAACTAGGCTTAACGATACACTGTGCTCACAATACTGTACAGATTCTATAACAGGCCAGCAAACATTAGTATGTTTAGGGTAGATTTATATACTATTAAATGTATAAAAACTTTACTTGAGTATATTTCTATACTAAAAGCATAGGCTATACTCGGGTAAATTTTTAATACATATTTTTCACCTTGGTTATAACATAAACAGAACATTAAAGGTTTGAGTATTTAAACAACCAATTTTGTTTTTCAATTACAAGTTTTATTTAGGGCATGACATGACTAGTTACCTATATAACACTATTTGATGCCATTGGTAGTATACCACGATCAATATTCTTGCTTCGGCATACCATGTTGAACTCCATCATATCGCCGGGATGCTAATCATTTCATCTGAAGTGAACGCTACACACGACCGCGTTTCCCGAGCCGATGCAGAGGAGAAATCCCGTCTCTTCACCTGCTCAACCCGCACCAGGAACGAAAGATAGGCTATATAGCACCGTCCCTTTTATTGTAATGGAAACTTGTGGACTCAATCTTGAAGTCCTGACAGGCTGGGGTTTTTGCAATCTCCACAAACACAATAATTTACCATGACGATGATAAATTAAAATGCAAAAACTAACGAAAGCACACACTGACTGACGAGCGCTCTCACTGAACACCAGCCTGCTCTCACTGAGCCGAGGCTGCGGCTCCCTGATATGACGTCAAATGACGCGATGTTGAAAAAAAAAGCCGTTTTTACTAGCAGTCCAAGAAACGCTCACTTTATCTTCTAAATTAGTGTCCTTATGTTGTTTTAAAACATTTTAAATCCTGCATTAACTTTTCATATGGTATTTTCATACAAGGTTATCTATAAATTTCGATTTTTTTTTTTACCTGCAATATGCTATTTAAGTCTTAAAGGCACATAAAGTGGGAGTTGTCCCAGAATTGTCCTTTTGTATTGGTTCATATCTTGATTCTTTTAGAAAAGCCTGTGACAAATTTTGTATTTTAGAGATACCCCAGATAGCTCTGAATTCTCACTAGGTTTTGAGCCACGGCCTGTTTCTAGGGAATATATCTGTACATTTACTCATTTGCTGCACTGTGCGTGTGTTTTCTCTGCAGACAATCGTGTTGGTTCACTGGATACTGACAGTCTGGTGAGAGTTATGGCGCATTTGCCTTTCACGTTTCTGTTTTTTATCACTGACCTGAGGAATTTTACCATTAGTGAAAGTTTATCATCCAGTTCTCAGTTCAGCAGAATTGTAAATACATTTCTTCTTCAAACTAAAGAAAAATGAAGCCTCCTGTACACACACACACACACGCACGCACACACACACACACACACACACACACACACACACACACACACACACACACACACACACGTGTGTGTGTGTGTGTGTGTGTGTTTTAAAATACTCATAATCAGACGGTGACTGTAGCACTGTCGACTCACAGTAAGGAGTGTTTTCTGTGTGGAGTTTGCATGTTCTCCCCGTGTCAGCGTGGGTTTTATCCAGTTTCGCCCACAGTCCAAAGACATGCAGGTTAGGTGGATTGGACGGTAACACTTTAAAATAATGGTCCGTAGTTAACAAGTAGCTATGCAGGAAGTAATAGGTAGTACTGCATTAACACCGAAGTTAATACTATTAACTAATATGGAAGCAGTATTAACTAATCATTAAGTAATAGGTAATTAGTACAAAGGTAGTTCCTTGGTAGGTATTTGATTGTTACTAAAGAAATATATCCTCATTGAGAACTACTTGTGAACTAAGAAATAATAACCAATTAATTACTAATCACAAAAGTAACATGTCTAAAAAGTGAACAATTGTGGGGGTTTTACTCTTAACGTGGTCATAACATTTCAGAAGCATGTGCCTCAAATGGGTTCTTTGTGGAAACCAGTTTATGAAGTTTATATATCCTCCCAAATACATTAGCTAGGTTGAGATTGTGACCACTACTCTTGCCAGGATGGATGCATGTTCTCTGTTTATTTAAAACTTAAACATAAAATAATACTAATAATGACAGTTTTTAAAAATAAATCTTAAATAATTAGGAAGTGATGCTGACACTCTCATGATTGGATTAGTTCACTATTATGAGCTCTATTGAATGTCAGTCACATACAGTATATCTCAGACTCCAAAGACCTATAACTTTATGTTACAGTAGCTGCCTGAGGAGGACTTCTCTTTAGGACATGAATATAAACATTGATGTTCACTTGTCAAAAACAATTAGCATCTTTAATGAAGAAATTGGCTGCATTTATGTTACGATAAGCGCAAAACCACATCTTCCAGATTACAGTGTTTGTTAGAATATTAGTGCCTCACAGAACCTGTACAGTATGTGTCAAATATAAAATTAAATTACTTGTATCATTTGTGAAAAACATGTTAACGCCTCAATAGCTACTTAAGCGTTACCTTGTTATCCCACAGGAACTACTAGTGATGTGGCCCATTATTTTAAAGTGAAAAACATGTTAACTCCTAACTAACTACAAGCGTTACCTTGTGTAAACATTGCGGGATGACAAGGTAACGCTTGTAGTTAGTTAGGAGTTAACATGTTTTTCACTTTAAAATAATGGGCCACATCACTAGTAGTTCCTGCGGGATGACATGTTAACTCCTAACTAACTACAAGCGTTACCTTGTCATCCCGCAATGTTTACACAAGGTAACGCTTGTAGTTAGTTAGGAGTTATCATGTTTTTCACTTTAAAATAATGGGCCACATCACTAGTAGTTCCTGCGGGATAACAAGGTAACGATTAAGTAGTTATTGAGGAGTTAACAGGTTTTTCACAAATGATACAAGTAATTTAATTTTATATTTGACACATACTGTACAGGTTCTGTGAGGCACTAATATTCTAACAAACACTGTAATCTGGAAGATGTGGTTTTTCTGCTTATCGTAACATAAATGCAGCCAATTTCTTCATTAAAGATACAAATTGTTTTTGACAAGTGAACATCAATGTTTATTTTCATGTCCTAAAGATAAGTCCTCCTCAGGCAGCTACTGTAACATGAAGTTATAGGTCTTTGGAGTCTGAGATATATGTGACTGACATTCAATAGAGCTCATAGTGAACTAATCCAATCATGAGAGTGTCAGCATCACTTCCTAATTATTTAACTGTATTTATTAGGATTATTTTATGTTTAAGTTTTAAACAAACAGAGAACATGCGTCCATCCTGGCAAGAGTAGTGGTCACAATCTCAACCTAGCTAATGTATTTGGGAGGATATATAAACTTCATAAACTGGTTTCCACAAAGAACCCATTTGAGGCACATGCTTCTGAAATGTTATGACCACGTTAAGAGTATAAAACCCCCACAATTGTTCACTTTTTAGATATGTTACTTTTGTGATTAGTAATTAATTGGTTATTATTTCTTAGTTCACAAGTAGTTCTCAATGAGGATATATTTCTTTAGTAACAATCAAATACCTACCAAGGAACTACCTTTGTACTAATTACCTATTACTTAATGCTTAGTTAATATTGCTTCCATATTAGTTAATAGTATTAACTTCGGTGTTAATGCAGTACTACCTATTACTTCCTGCATAGCTACTTGTTAACTACGGACCATTATTTTAAAGTGTTACCGATTGGACATGTCAAATTGTCATAGGTGTGAAGGCCATCCAGTGTTAAACGAGCGGCAAATCAAATGTGTGTGTAAAATAGGGGCGGGAATCTCTAGGCACCTCACAATTCGATTACGATTCAGAGGGCTGCGATTCGATGCTAAAGCGATTATCACAAGCTTTTTTTTGTGTGCGTGTGTGACTAAATACTTTGCTTTAAAAGTACAAAGTAATGGGTACGCCTCAGGCGTGACAGGTGTCTGAAATCACAATCAAATTACGTCAATCACATTGACCGGCGGCAGCCTGTGACTCATTAATGTGAATGACTAACATATGACCCGGAAGTATAAAAAGGGCGCCTTTCAAACATGACAATATCTGTCAAACAGTCAACATCTGAAGGGACTGTTTGGCAGGCAGGCAGAGCCTTTGGACACTTGCCTTTAGGTAAGGCATCCAACCCGAGGGACTGCAAAGCTGGCAGTGAACCACTCGGCCCGGAGAGTATGACTCAGCATAGTGCTTTCCAACCCTTGCCAGCAAAGGGAGTTTCTCTACTCGATCCACAGTTCTACCCAGTTTTTGTGTTTCAAAACATTGAGGAGTCCTGTGAAGGCCAAACCAGGCTGTAGGCAAGAAAAGAGGTTCTAGGAGGGAACCAGTAGCAGAGAATGAAAACTTTAGTCGAGGAGGCCACTAGCTTCCTGAACCCAGCAACAGGAAACCACTCACAGGGAGGCCTGGGGCCTCATTTATAAATGTTGCGTATGCACAAAAGAAGGCGTACGCCGCTCTCTACACAATAATTGGTATTTATAAAAAGCAAACTTGATGGGAAAATGTGCGTTCCTTCACGCAAGCTCTGACCCAGGCGTGTGCACAAAAACGGGTGAAATGAGAAATGGCGACACCGTTGGCAGTTGGAAAAAACATGTGAAAGTGTGCGAAACTTGACGGTTGTGTAAAATAAATACTCATAAATAACATGAAGACTTCACAAAGCAAGTCTTACAATTAACAGCCTACACGAACACCCGTTTGATCGATCTGTAACAGAAATGCAAATTGTAATACATATTTCCAAAAAGAAAAGTGAAATATGTTCTGCAATAATATTGTCATGTTATACAATTCATCCTCATAAATAAGATGGTAAACAGAACGAAATAATGTACAAAACTGATATTCTTGCCAATGTGTCCGTCTGGCGGAGCAGATATAGATACAATTAGATAGATAGATAGACTGGGGAAAGTTGTTTTCATAGTAAAAAATGTCTTCATCAGCTACGGAATCATGGTATTCATGCGTATGTCTTTAGTTTGTTTTATTTTTGATAAAATAACGTATGACGTATGTCTCAACCATTCAGAAAGCTGCAAGAAATTACATTTGCGCTAAACTATTTCCTATTTCCAAGTAGATTATAACCGACATCTGTAGTTTGTCAGATGCAATTAAATGGATGGAAATAAAATGCCCCATCACAATGTGTAATGACGCACAATGGCTGATATTGCGCTCTTAGAAGATGTGGCGATTAAATGGAAGGATTCGGAGTGAACGCATCTTCTTCACAACAAAAGGTGTGGAAAAAATATATTATTTATTCAAGAATTCCCTCATTGTGCAGTTTATTTCAGTTAGGACAGTCTTGATTTCTCCCAACTCCTTGACAACCTCTCTGGTTGAATTAATGACTAGACGCTTTTTGCCTCAACTTTGATGTCCAACCATTTCTTTTTTATTTCGGCCACACAGTAAGAGGTTGTGAGGCTACAGCATTTACGGCGTCTGCAACCTTTTGCCACTCAAGTGCCTTTTTGGCATTAGTAATGCCCACACTGTGCTCTACAAACATTTTTCTCCTCTTTTCCACCTCGCCAACGATAACTTCTACTTCACATTGACTGAAGTTAGGTTTTTTTTTTTAATTTCCTCTCTGCTGAGGCCTACTACCTAACAGCGCAGCCTTTGTTGGCAGATAAGCTGTTTACACAGCGCCTACAGCATTCTGTTACCTAATCACATTGCCCATGGCAGTGTACTCAGCAAGAGAGATGGTTGCTTTTGGCTTGCTTTGGGCTTGCTCAGTTGGGGTTATTTAGTGTTTAGCAATATTATTGATTGGTGTTGTACTACTTTCATGTTATCACTGTGAAGCTGCTTTGATACAATCTGTATTGTGAAAAGCGCTATATAAATAAATGTGACTTGACTTGACCCTTAAAAGAAGGGGAGTACAACATACACAGAGACCCAGAGTTAGGGGCCTACCATTTGTATGCATGGCATGGTATGTCAGCTCATGGCATTGCTTCAGGGGAGCGTACTTCGACAAAAGAAGAAGTGAAGGCTAGAACATAGTGGTGCGAGGTAGGATAATACAGAACTGAAATTGAAGTACTCAGACCTACCCTGTATCACAGAGGAATACTCCCACCTCACCCTGAGGTTTACCAGGGTGCGGGCCTGCTAGCGGCCGGTTGGCAGAAAATTGATCTGTGCCCAACCTAGGGGAGTGGAACTTGTTTGTGAGCAAAAACGCCTACAGCCCAACGCCTGAACAGTAGCGAGGTTGTGAGGTAAGTGAAGCCTAAACTGGTGGCCCAGATTCGTATGTTAGTTCTGCACGGCAGGGTCGGACAGACAAACCCAGTCTCTTCGTGAGGTAAAAGACGGCCTAACCCTGCTCAATAAAGACACATTGTACCAGGGAGGCCTATTTGAGGCCTAACCCAGGATCTTTATAAACCATGCCTCTGCACCACGCTATCCTTACTCTTGTCGCCCCAGAATGCAGAGAAGGGGACGGGCCTTGGCCTAACGACTCTTATGGGAGGAGGCTGTCATACAGGGATGCTTTATAGAAACCTACATTCACAAAGTGAAGGGTAAGAGGCAGAAATGCATGAGCAGAGCGCCTCCACTATCCCTGGCACAGCCTAGACGAGCTACAGAGGCGGCCTTGGTGGCCCTGGCCCTGGTGAGGGCCAGCCTGCAAGCTTTTTGCCTCAGTCAAAACTCCAAGTAAAAAATCCTATGAGAGAGAGACCAACTACTCTACCCTGAGGTGGCTAACAGCCCAAGGGCTAACATAGTTTCACATCACAAGAGAAGCCACCCCCTGACCAAGAGACCACCCCCTGGTAGAGATCCCCCAGCAGATCAGCCTGATATACCTGCAACACCGCCATGATCTGCAGGGTAGCACCGGCCTGACCCGCTGACATGTATGCTCTGCGATTCAACTGGCAGGGTTGGAGCACTCAGTGTCGATTCTCCCATCAACATATACCCACGCTCTCCTATCCCCTCAACATTAGTGAGACTAGCCCACTGATGTTAGTGGCTGATGTACAAGCAGAGTATGGGTTCTTCCATGTCCTCTGACAAAGAAATGAAAGGCTCACCTGAACTGGTGGTTCTATGACCGGGGAAAAACTGCTCTCATCACGAGCGATTTCTCCCCCAACGAGCAGCCATGGCAGCTGCAGCCTGCCCGCAGCGCGTTCTATAACACCAACCAGCTCAGCATACATGGGGCAGGGTGGCTGAGAAGAATCAGGATATATACAATTATTGAATTAAAATAATTAGTCTTAACAGTTAAATGTGTGTTTATGTGCAGGGCATGCTCATTTCCCTGGCTTCCTACTTCTTATGTGTTGGGGAATGTGAGCGTTCTTGCAGTGGGAGTGTGGGCCATAGCACAGAGAGACTCCATAGATGCTGTATTATTGGTAAGTGTGATTTTTTTTTCATTCATGAAGAGCATGATTTTCAGATCATGAAGGCCTAGACATTAATTTTATTCAGTATTGATTACAGATGAGAAATCCACACATTTATGACATTTGAGTACTTCATAGCCATGCTTTTGACTGGCCAAAAAGTCTGGTTCACATCAGCCGCTTTTCTACTGCCGTGCCAGTGCGAGCCAGGGCTAACAATGTGCCAGGAAGGGCTAATACGGAACCTCGAGCACAGAGGTCAAAATCAAGTTGCGTTTCCACTGTCAGGCCAATAGCCCTGCGGTGCAGCCCTAAAACCTGCCTTTAACACGCCTCCATTGAACAACATCACACAACCACACCATTTCACCAGCTGACTGAAAACTAGATTGCACAAAACAATTCTGTTAAAAGGGTCCTATAATGCTTTTTCAAAATTTCAAATTTAGTGTGTAATGTTGCTGTTTGAGCATAAAAAAGATCTGCAAGGTTTCAAATGTTGATCTCCACTCCAAAAGTCCACTCCAAAGGGAGATATTTTATTTAACAGAATCCTCTTTTTTCTAAGAACTACAACAAACTTGTTCCTCATTTAAAAAAATCCCCACCCACTGTATATGCAGAAAAGCGGACAAGGCCTGGCTGAGCTGCTGCTATGTAAAAGAGACGCTGTTTTTTTCCCCCCAAAACTCATTTGTTGTTTGACCTTCCTAAAGCTGACGAACTTAGAATGGGTCTCATTTATTTTAAATACTGTTCCTGAACAATATACTCCTGATGTTTTTCTGTGCGGTGCAAAGTTTATAAAGGACAGCTTCCAGAACCACGATGCAGCCTACACAGAAAAATTGCGGAAAAGTTTCTTCTGAAATGGAACAGTTTCGACTTTGTCGAGACAATCTGTTGTTTGCGGATCACAACTTGTATGTATGTCTCAGCACGAGCCACAGGAGGATGGCATCTTTAAAAAGACGCAGCTCTTTTAGAAAGCGTGAGTCGTGGTGGCAAAAACACACTAGGCAGAGCAATGCAATATTTTAAAAGGATATGGAAGCCAGATAGCGTAGCAGGAATGGCGACTGAAGGCAGCAAAATGAAGGCCAGTGACTTCAGTTGAAATGGCTCGTCCCGCAGAAGGCTTTCCCGAAGGTGCGGCTTCTCACTCTGGATCCAGCGATGAGTGAGCTTCACTGAAGAGATGAAAAATCAGCCTCAAGCTATATTTATAGGGCTAAGCCACACCAGCTTCGGCCATTGGACCGTCACCAAAGCGGCTCTCTCGATAGGCTGCTGCAGTTGCCGCAGAACAGCCAATAGGCACGCTAAGCCACCTTGCCTATGTCTGCATGCTGCCACAACACGTTTTACATTAAATCAAAATTAAGGATTTTTTTTGGCTTCAATATCTTATGGAAAAGAGATTTTCCCCTAGCGTAAGATTTACGCAGTATGAGAGAACCTCTCATAAGAGAATACGTTTTGGATGTTCCTCTTGTTTGTTAACATTGTCAGGGTCTGAATCTGAATTTGAAATTGCTGCCATCCTTTGAATTTACACTAGAGCAGAACTCACAGTTTTGGAAGGGTGGGACATTTCACAACACACTGGGCCAGCTAATGCTAAGTTCACACTACAGAATTTTAAGCCCGATTTATGCCCGATTTGCAAATCCTTGAGCTCGCCGACAGGTCAGGGTGTTATCGCGTGCAAATCTCGGGGGATTAGCGGACGATGAACGCTTGCCAATCTGTTAGTATAAAAGAGCCAACAACGCAGCGAAAACGCTCGCAGACGCCTCACACGTTGTGTTGTGTGGTGTGAACAGCTAAACAACTTGAACACTCCTGATTTCACTGAGAGCAAGTCATGTAGTGTGAACCGCACAGTTCAGCCCGACGTTTTAAAATCATGTAGTGTGAACAAGGCTTAACCAATCACAGCAGATTTTGTATTTCGAAAGGAGGGGCTTCATAAAAACCGGTACTAAACAACCCGTTTGGACCAGACTGGGGAGAATGGAGCTGTAATAATGTAAACTATGTAAAAAATAACATGTAAACAATCAAGCATGAAAGCATATTCTAGTACACCCCAAAAACAAAATCAAGACTTAAAAGGGCATAATAGGACCCCTTTTAAGGCTTTTAAATGTGCAGTGTATATTTTTTAGCAACATCTAGCGGTTCGGTTGTGAGTTAAGTTCTCAGACCACGTGCTCACCCCTTCCGTTCGGAGAAGCTACTGTTGCTAAAATGGGACAAACATATTATCGTCTGAGACAGCAGAGAATGGCCAGAGTAAGCCAAGAGTGTGTAACATTATCACTCTTTCTGTACCACAGTCCATTATAAACCACATCATGGTCAGGTGAGGAAGGGTCTTAATAAATAAAATATAATAATAGTAATCAGCTGATTGTCTCACGAACGTAACCAGCACATTTCTCCCCACATACTGTAGCAAGCCCATAATATATCGAGGGAGAAGAACCACATGTGTGGTACCTGCCATGCAGTATACCTTATTTCAGGTCTGACTACGCCACCCCTGATGATGGCAGGGGGAACCACCAATCCTCTTGTGAATGTAGTGTGGCTAATAATGTTTATCCCCGCAAAGGGACAGTCAACAAGAGACAAATATGTAAATATACTCCAAATTTTACGGAAGCCCTGAACCGCAACCTAAAAAAAAAAAAAAAAAATCTGCAAAAAAAAAAAAAAAAAAAACCTGTAAAAAAAAAAAAACCTGTAAAAAAAATAAAAAAATAAAAAAAATCTAGCATTTCGAAATTAAAGTCGAAATGGTTCGAGATTAAAGTCGGAATGTTTCGAGATTAAAGTCGGAATGTTTCGAGATTAAAGTCGAAATGTTTCGAGATTAAAGTCGAAATGTTTCGAGATTAAAGTCGAAACATTGTGCATTCATAACAGTGCGCGTCCGCTGGCTCAGAGCGCGTGTGTGTGTGTGTGTGTGTGTGTGTGTGTGTGTGTGTGTGTGTGTGAAGTCGAACTGCCATGGATAAACCCAAAATAGTAGCTTTTTACTTCTATCTGGGCTTTCAACACAATTCTACACACGTCACACGTGCTAGTGGCAGTGTTTCTGAGGTGTTTTCGTGCTCGTCTAGTCAACACTATCTGGGTCGAGAACACAACAGTAACTGTTTGGTCTCCCTCTTCAACGTAAATTCGCTCTGGATACATTTTAAGTGCATCATTCTTTATCCAATCATTTGGCCGGATCCTGTGATTTCCTAAGATTTAATAACCACTTATGGTTGAGGAGAGATTCTCTGATATGATTGTAAAGCACTCTGAGTGTAGGCATATTTGAAAGCGTTATATAAATGCCCTATTCATTCATTCATTCATTCATTCATTCATAAAGCTGGATTTCTCCATCCAGTCTGAAAAGTGTTTTCCGTGTTGGTTTTCCTATAGACTTAAGTCTATTCCGGCGCATTATATTTTATAACGATAAAGTAAGATAAGTAATTCAGATAAAAGTAAAAAGCTACTATTTTGTGTTTATCCATGGCAGTTCGACTTCACACGCGCACGCTCTGAGCCAGTGGACGCGCACTGTTATGAATGCACATGTTTCGACTTTAATCTCGAAACATTCCGACTTTAATCTCGAAACATTCCGACTTTAATCTCGAAACATTTCGACTTTAATCTCGAAACATTCCGACTTTAATCTCGAAACATTCCGACTTTAATCTCGAAACATTCCGACTTTAATCTCGAAACATTCCGACTTTAATCTCGAAACATTCCGACTTTAATCTCGAAACATTTCGACTTTAATCTCGAAACATTTCGACTTTAATCTCGAAACATTTCGACTTTAATCTCGAAACATTTCGACTTTAATCTCGAAACATTTCGACTTTAATCTCGAAATGCTAGATTTTTTTTTTACAGATTTTTTTTTTTTTTTACTGAATTTTTTTTTTTTAGGTTGCGGTTCAGGGCTTCCGTAAAATTTATTACATAATTTTGTGAAAAAAATACATAGAAAAGTTATTAAAATAGATCTTAAAAAATGCTAGGATAAATGGCTGGTGGATTTTCCTCCATATAGGAAGGTCGGATCAGCGAATGCACAACCCCTGCTCAGGAGGCCCCTAGGGAGACAGAAACAGGAGACAGCAACCCAGCACCAGTCGAAGCATGCAACACAGCAAGCTATACACACTTAAGACCGTTAGATACCACTACAAAATGTCACACCGTGTTGTAGTTATTAAGTACACACCACTATGGTGTCTCGCCCAGTGTGGTCCCCTGAAGAGAAGGGGCAACGCATCAGTCTAGATCCGTCCTTGTACAAGGATAACCTACGCAAAAGACATAGTCAGGGAGGAGAACCACCAGCATAAAAGGCAACACTTAGTCAAGAAAAATACATGCTAATATGACTGTGGCACATGAGTGGTAAAAATACAGATAACCAAACAATATCAAACAAAAAATTAAGCAACAGGAAGCAATAAAGAAATGCTTAGAAAGTCACATGGAAACAGTGGCTGGCCTGGTCCCTTTTCAAGAGAAACCAAGCATGTTAGTTACCAACCTCATTAAACAGCATTACCATGGTCAACTCAAACATAACTAAAAATATAGGCCTACTTTTCAGTATGCTCAATTGTCCCACAGGCCACAGTGCATTAACACATGCAGATAAAAGGGGAACGTTCCATTGCTACGGACAGAGAAAAGTTGTTACAACATGTCTCAATGCAAATAACACATTCAATAAAAAAAATGTACATATTGAGGCATTTACCAGTGCACTGCATTCCTGCAGCTCGAGTCACAATGGAGGTGAACTCATAAAAGTTAAACTTCCAAACAGAAGCCTGTGTCCCCCGTGAAGAGAAGACATGCACTTCTAATTACCCTTAATAAAATGAAATAAATAAGTGTTAAAACCAATAGCAGTAATTAAACATGCTCTACAATGATCAATTATACCTGCATGAAATGAGAGTCCAACTCACACAACCACACCTAGCATCAACCGAAAAGAATGTCTGCTTTGCAGCTAGCAAACCTTTATCAGTTCCTGATTAGTCATGTGATCTTACAACAGATCACATGATTCTGGGTGTTGCCTGGATGTGCTGCAGCTATTGTATGTTGTATGCCTGTCTGAGTAGATCCCCACACATGAAACTATGTATTTTTTCTAACAGGGTAGTAAAGTTTAGCTGGCTAAATATGAGCTGTTACTGTGGCTGAGCTGGTTAAAGCGTAAAGCCTTGTTTAAACTTGACGCATCTGCGTCTCAATATGTTGTCCTACGGTGAGCCATTTTTTCCCCCTGTTGCACCTAGACAAAGGCATTTGAGGATTCCCCCATCTGCTAAATCCCACTTTAACCACTGGTTATGTTATTGTAAATGTCTCATTCTAAGGAAATAAAAACATTACGGTTTAGTTCTTTATACACCACTGAAAACTAGTTATGGATGTCATATTGCATTTCTGTTAATAGAATTTTTTTACACATTGCACCTTTAAGTCCAAAAGCTTACACATATAGAAAAATGCTGTTAAATTTTTATGTTTATGACACATTTCTGAGCATTTTGCATTTTTGTATGGCCAGCCAAACAGATAAGTGCTTAAAAGATGGCCGTTGAGCATGTTACGACTACTTGTTATTTTATTTTATTGTGTTTGTATATATTATATTTGTCATGCTAATGTTTGATATGTGCTCTTCTTCATTCAGTTCTTGATCGGGTTGGCAGTGACCATCTTGACTGACATTGTTCATTTTGGTCTTTACTATTTGACGAATGCAAACCCGCCGGACTTGTTCCGTTTTAGTGCAGGCATGGCCATCCTGAGCCTGTTGCTCAAACCGGTTTCCTGTTTCTTCGTCTACCAGATGTACCGCGAGCGGGGTGGCGAATACAACATCAACTTTGGTAAGTTGGTGACTGAAGAAAGGAAAAAGAATGGTGACTGATTTTAATGTAATGGGTGACTGATTCAGTTTGGTACTGATGCATGTGAAGTTCTTTCCATGTAGTTAAAATACTAGCTTTGTTTGCTCTGGTTTGTTTAAAGCAGTATCTAGCCTATTTTTAAGCATTATAATTATGTGGACAAGCAGAGTATTTCCGTGAAAATGGCAAAATGAGTAAAAAGAGGAGCGGGTAATTGAGTTTTAGAGAGTCACAAGACACATGCCTGACAGAGTGGCCCACATAAAAGAAAAGAGACATACTACATCTTGGCTGATCTCTGTTGTTTGAGGAACAAGTGTGTGGACCTAAATGGATTAGGGCAGTTATTATTACTTATGGTCCTTGATCTTAACTGTTTTGTGAAGGTCTGAATCAACTTCAACGTTTTATTTCACTAGGTCTACTCACCCAGTAAATCTTGAGATAACAGTAAGAAATATATATTTTTTAATGGAAGAGAACCTTTTAGAAAAAGAACATTATAGATAAAACCTTTGAACCTTGAAACCTTCAATCTGAAAAATATCTTGTAGATGTGTGTTTTTTTTTTTGTTGAGTATCTGATACATCAGGATTTTATAGGGCATGTAGTATGAAATAATAGGATAATATGGCGCTCATACTTTAGGAGGAAAATAATTTAGTAAAATATGCCATTTTTTGTAGCTGCTTATATTTATATGGACAACAGCTAAGATCACATACTTATAATGTAAATCAGTGAGATCTTTGTAACAGTATAGCAGACTACTTGCATAAAATGCATGTAAATATCATTTGTCATTGATATTGTCACACTATATTTACAACTGATATAACTTAGATGATATTTAATCACTGTAAAAAAAAGTCTGTGAAATTTAAGAAAAAAAAAAAAAAAAAAATTAAAGCTGCAAGCAGCGATGGGCGGGCCCTCGCACCTGTAGCACGTCGGGGTGTGAGGCGGCCGCGTTTCATTTTCTGCAGCTCAGCCAGTGCGGCTGTGCATTTGCCACACTGCTTCGTTAAAGGCCACTTCCTGTTGCCAGCAGGTGGCGCTATGACTGTGGGTGAATGTCGGCATGTAGATTTGATCAGGGCGGGACTCTTGTCAAATGTGTTAAATTTCGTGCAGATCTGGGCATTTACAGCCAAGTTACTACAACTTCCTGTTTCATGGCGAATCATCGACGCCACGGACACGCCCATCGACGAAAACGCGCAGATAGCACAACTTTTCATCGTCAATGCCTTTAGAAGGCACAGCAGAAATTTGAAGGCGATCCGACTAAAGCCCTAGGAGGAGTTAGTTAAAGTACGTAATGAGTAAATCATCCAAAAATGGCGGTAAAATTAGAAATGGCCGACTTCCTGTTGAGTTTAGGGCATCGCTCCAAGAGACTTTTCTGTGCGTCTGGACATGGTAGATGTACCACAGAAATTTCGTACATGTCGGTCAAACATGCGACGGGGGCTGCTTCGTTAAATGTCACTTCCTCTTGCCACTAGGTGGCGCTATGAATGTGGGTGAATGTCGGCATGTAGATTTGTTCAGGACGGGACTCTTGTCAAATGTGTAAAATTTCGTGTAGATCTGGGCATTTACAGCCAAGTTACTACAACTTCCTGTTTCATGGCGAATCATCGACGCCACGGACACGCCCATCGACGAAAACGCGCAGATAGCACAACTTTACATCGTCAATGCCTTTAGAAGGTACAGCAGAAATTTGAAGTTGATCTGACTAATTCCCTAGGAGGAGTTCGTTAAAGTACGGAGTGTGTAAATCGTCCCAAATCGGTCGCCGAATTCAAAATGGCGGACTTCCTGTCGAGTTTAGGGTATGGGTTCTTGAGGCTTTTTTGTGCGTCTGGTCATGGTAGATGTACCACAGAAATTTCTTACATGTCGGTCAAACAAGCAGCGGGGGCTGCTTCGTTAAAGGTCACTTCCTGTTGCCAGCAGGTGGCGCTATGACTGTGGGTGAATGTCGGCATGTAGATTTGTTCAGGGCGTGACTCTTGTCAAATGTGTAAAATTTCGTGCAGATCTGGGCATTTACAGCCAAGTTAGTACAACTTCCTGTTTCATGGCGAATCTTCGACGCCACGGACACGCCCATCGACGAAAACGCGCAGATAGCACAACTTTACATCGTCAATGCCTTTAGAAGGCACAGCAGAAATTTTAAGTCGATCCGACTAAATCCCTAGGAGGAGTTCGTTAAAGTACGGAGTCTGTAAATCGTCCAAAAATGGCCGCCAAATTCAAAATGGCGGACCTCCTGTCGAGTTTATGGTATGGGTTCTTGAGGCTTTTTTGTGCGTCTTGATATGATACACGTCCCCACCAAATTTCGTGCATGTAGGTTGAACGTGGACGAGGGGCTAATTTTTTCCAATTTTCTAGGTGGCGCTAGCGTGCCATTTTGCCCCGCCCATCTGCGAAACCCACAAAATACGAAATTTTTCACCAGTCCTGACATGCGTGCCAAATTTGGTGAGTTTTTGAGCATGTTGCGGCCCCGAAAATGGCGCTTACTTTGCAGAAAAAAGAAAAAAAAAAAAAAAAATTAAAGCTGCAAGCAGCGATGGGCGGGCCCTCGCACCTGTAGCGCGTCGGGGTGTGAGGCGGCCGTGTTGCATTTTCTGCAGCTCAGCCAGTGTGGATGTGCATTTGCTACACTGCTACGTTAAAGGTCACTTCCTGTTGCCAGCAGGTGGCGCTATGACTGTGGGTGAATGTCGGCATGTAGATTTGTTCAGAGCGGGACTCTTGTCAAACGTGTAAAATTTCGTGCAGATCTGGGCATTTACAGCCAAGTTACTACAACTTCCTGTTTCATGGCGAATCATCGACACCACGGACACACCCATCGACGAAAACGCGCAGATAGCACAACTTTACATCGTCAATGCCTTTAGAAGGCACAGCAGAAATTTGAAGTTGATCCGACTAAATCCCTAGGAGGAGTTCGTTAAAGTACGGAGTGTGTAAATCTTCCCAAATCGGTCGCCAAATTCAAAATGGCGGACTTCCTGTCGAGTTTAGGGTATGGGTTCTTGAGGCTTTTTTGTGCGTCTGGTCATGGTAGATGCACCACAGAAATTTCGTACATGTCGGTCAAACAAGCGGCGGGGGCTGCTTCATTAAAGGTCACTTCCTGTTGCCAGCAGGTGGCGCTATGACTGTGGGTGAATGTCGGCATGTAGATTTGTTCAGGGCGGGACTCTTGTTAAATGTGTAAAATTTCGTGCAGATCTGAGCATTTACAGCCAAGTTACTACAACTTCCTGTTTCATGGCGAATCTTCGACGCCACGGACACGCCCATCGACGAAAACGCGCAGATAGCACAACTTTACATCGTCAATGCCTTTAGAAGGCACAGCAGAAATTTGAAGTCGATCTGACTAAATCCCTAGGAGGAGTTCGTTAAAGTACGTAATGAGTAAATCGTCCAAAAATGGCCGCCAAATTCAAAATGGCGGACTTCCTGTCGAGTTTAGGGTATGGGTTCTTGAGGCTTTTTTGTGCGTCTTGATATGATACACGTCCCCACCAAATTTCGTGCATGTAGGTTGAACGTGGACGAGGGGCTAATTATTTCCAATTTTCTAGGTGGCGCTAGCGAGCCATTTTGCCCCGCCCATCCGCGAAACCCACAAAATACGAAATTTTTCACCAGTCCTGACATGCGTGCCAAATTTGGTGAGTTTTTGAGCATGTTGCGGCCCCGAAAATGGCACTTACTTTGCAGAAAAAAGAAAAAAAAAAATAATCCTAACAGTTTCAATAGGGTCCTCGCACTGTTAGTGCTCGGGCCCTAAAAAAAAAAACTCCCAACTGTGGTTGCCAGAAATTTACTGTAAAAATATTCCAAATGGTATTTATGGAAAGGTCCACCAGAGGAAAATAGGGGAAGGTCATGTCTTTTTATTCTTTGATGAGGGGAGGGTCATCCAACTTTTTTTAGTCTATAGGGGAGGGTCACCCAACTTTTGTATTCATCAAAACAGGTAAATTTCAAAGTGGCTTGTTTGGTGCATATTTTTTTCCATGTAGCTCCATATAGCTGTCTCGGTCTCGGCCCCACCGCCATCGCTGTCAGATGGGTCTGACCCAACAAAATTCTGAGTGGCGCCAGCTTTGGTGGCGCTGTTTGACAGTCTGTGCGCGCTTCAGTACGCGCTCAGAAAAAGTGCATTAGAACAGAACGGCAAAGAAATGTTTACCCGGCAAAGTTTTAAAGCACGAGCAAATAATGAACTTTTGTTATTGTGAATAAGTGCATTGTCCTGTGTGTGTAACTCTACCGCTGCATTAACATGTGATGTGAATGTACGTCGACTGTATTGGGACTGAGACGCCGGAACTGCAGCTGATATAATGTGCGCTGTAGAATGATACGACCATATTTTAGTTTCCATTCTTATTGCGTTTCCAGAACAGTTAGTGAGTAAATCTGAGCTGTAGGCTTGAATTCGTGAGGTGTGTGCGCTGTGCGGAATGAGCCGGTTTGTCGATCTATCTGAATTTTGATCAATCAGGAGCTGATGAAATCCACAGAAGAAAGACGAAAATGTCTGTGAATTTGGACTATTGAAAGGGAAGCATACTACTTTATTATGATTTTATTATCAAACTGATTAATAAATGCATGCACAACAATTATCAGTGAACTTGATAAATGTTGCAGATATGTTTTACTATGCACAAAATGCCTTTCAACTTGAGCGCAAAATTGCACGTTACATAAATGCGTCACCACTGCATCAGCACCGAAAACATGATTAAAAAATAAAAATAAAAAATTCAAATCAAAACTTGTGATACAAACCGAATTGTAGGTTTGGTCTATCGTTACAGCCCTAGTAAGATGAGAAAGCAAGAGTTTAGTCGTTTATCATGGCTATATGAACATATTTGGCAAGCGCAAACCAGTACAGAAGTAATCAATAAATTATCGGGGAGGGTCATGCCTTTTTTCACAATCATTTTGGAGGGTCATAGAAAAAAATATTGCTGGCGAAGGGAGGGTCAAGTCTTTTTTGAATACAGATCTCAAATCTCCTCCGGTGGCCCCTTAAATAAATAACGAACAGTCCCTAACTTAAATTTACAGTAAAAATGTAATAAATTTCATTAACTGATAATATTAATATACCAACCTATACAAATATATGTTTTGTACCTTTGTTATACACTTACAACCACCAAAAACAAGTGGTGATAAGATATTGTCACCGCTTAGAACAGAGGACCCAAAAGCAGAGGAAATGCAGTAATAGAGTTTATTTCTCAATAACTTGAAATTCTTACTTGAGTTTATTTCTCAATAACTTGAAAATAACTTGTTCAGTGCACAACACAAAGCAGTGAAAGTCAATAGTTGGTTCAGCGCTGGCGAGCAGGCGAGCAGCAGCAGAGAACTCTTCCTGAGCCCAGTGAAGAAAACTCACAGGTTGCAGGCTGGTAGGATCTCCTTAGACGGCAGGTGAACTGGGCAGAGAACAATGATGAATCTCCAAGCGAAACACATCTACTACGACAGTTCAGGACAGGACAGGACAGGACTGGACAGTGCAGATCTCGTGGGAGATATACTGGTAAGTCTTGTAAACGAAGAGACACAGCGAAAGCTCTACGTACAACAATAAACTGACAAGGAAACAGAGAAAACAGTGATTAGAAGTAGCCGAATGAATTAGAGGGGAAACGAGCACAGGTGAGAGGATCAGTGTAAGTGTTAATTACTATGGGAAACAGCTGAGAGAAGAGAGAGAGGGGAAAACCATGAATGGGATCGACTAAGTGTGTGCGCAGCACAAAGGGTGAGATAATGAGAAACAGCTGAGCGTATGTGCGTGTGTAGACAACAAGGGAAAAGAGAGAGAGAAGGCTGATTCATGACAGTACGCCCCCAGGCGCTCCCAAAGGTGAAGTCTGGTGAGTACGGTGGAAGTCCTCGATGAGCGAACGGTCCAGGACGTCCCGGGAGGGAATCCAGCTTCTCTCCTTGGGACCATATCCCTCCCAATCGACCAGATACTGAAAACCACGACCTCGAGGACGAACATCCAGGAGTCTGCGAACGGTATGTCATTGACCCATAAACAGGTGAACCCTCGACAAGAATAGGAGGTGGAACCGGACGGGCAGGTCTCCGAATAATGGGTTTGATGCACGACACATGAAACACACGATGGATGCGATGTAATCTAGGAGGAAGCTTGAGCCTGACTGCAACAGGGTTAAGGACCTTAGTAATGGAAAAAGGTCTGACGAACCGAGGCGAGAGCTTACAAGAACTGGACTGAAGGGGTAGATTAAGAGTGGACAGCCAGACTCGCTGGCCACAAACGTACTTCGGAGACCTTACACGACGGCGGTTAGCGGCTCGGCGGGTGAGCGCCCTAGTCCGACAAAGGGCTGTTCTCACTCTCTTCCAGGTGCGAAGGCATCTCTGAATAAATACCTCAACCGACGGAATGGAAGCATCGCGTTCCTGTGAGGGAAAGAGCGGAAGTTGGTAGCCGAGGGAACAATTAAACGGAGATAGACCAGTAGCGGATGATGGTATAGAATTGTGTGCATACTCCGCCCATGGCAACTGTTCGCACCAGGACGAACGATTCTAGAACGCAAGACTACGGACCATTATACCCAAAATCTGATTAGAACGTTCGGCCTGCCCGTCAGTCTGGGGATGGAATCCCGACGACAAACTGGCAGTAGCACCAATCTGCCGACAGAACTCCCTCCAAAACTGAGAAGCAAACTGTGGTCCCCTATCAGAAACAACGTCAGTAGGCAGACCATGGAGCTTGAAGACATGATTAACCACCGACTGAGCCGTCTCTTTAGCGGAAGGCAATTTAGGAAGTGGAATGAAGTGAACGGCCTTAGAGAATCGATCCACCACGGTCAGGATAACGGTGTTCCCCAAGGATGGAGGCAGACCCGTAACGAAGTCTATAGCAATGTGCGACCAAGGACGTGACGGGATCGAAAGGGGTCGGAAACCCGGCAGGAGGCGAATTACTCGACTTAGTCTGGGCGGAGACAGGACACGAAGCTACGAAACGGCAGATATCGCGTTCTCTAGTAGGCCACCAAAGGCCACTTTTGACGGATGACAGCCAGCGTGCCCAGCGTGCAGGATGGACGGCAATCTTGGACAAATGACCCCATCGAAGGACCGCGGGGCGAACGGATTCAGGAACAAATAGCATTTGTTTAGGACATCGTTGAGGAGTGACAGCATGGTTCAGGGCTTGTTTAACCACCCGTTCGACCCCCCAAACAGTAGCCCCCACCACACACTTCTGAGGCAGAATGTTCTCCTTGGTATTGGCACTCTCTGAGGAGTCGAAAAGGCGGGACAGAGCATCAGGCTTCACATTCTTAGAACCAGGTCTGTAAGAGATAGAGAAATCAAAACGGCAGAAAAAAAGTGCCCAACGAGCCTGACGGGCATTCAGTTTCTTAGCGGACCGAATGTACTCAAGATTACGATAATCCGTCCAGACTATGAACGGATGCGACGCTCCCTCCAACCAATGACGCCACTCTCCCAACGCCAGTCGAATGGCCAACAATTCACAATTACCCACGTCGTAATTGCGCTCAGTAGGCGAGAGACGGTGCAAAAAGAACGCGCATGGGTGAACCTTATTGTCGAGAGGCGAGCGCTGCAAAACACCTCGCCTACCCCCAAGTCAGAAGCGTCGACCTCAACGATGAACTGTCTCTCGACATCAGGTTTAATTAGGATAGGGGCGGTGGTAAATAAGGTCTTCAATTGGACGAACGCAGCCGGGGTCGCCTCGGTCCAGACAAAACGGGACTTGATCGAGGTGAGCGTCGTAAGCGGAGCGGCGACCTGACTAAAATTCAGAATAAATCGTCGGTAAAAATTTGCAAAGCCTAAGAAGCGTTGGAGAGCGATACGGGAATCGGGCACAGGCCAATCGGTGAATCCATACTTATGCCATCGGCGGACACGATGATCCCAAGAACGTAACGGACTGTGAATGAAAAGTGCATTTCTCAGCTTTGACAAAGAGGTGGTTCTCTAAGAGACGCTGCAGGACGCGACGAACATGCATGACGTGCACCTGGAAAGAAGGCGAGAAGATAAGTATGTCGTCAAGATAAACAAACACGAAGACGTTAAGCATATCTCTTAGAACATCATTAATCAGAGCC
>NW_024121677.1:2491158-2537086 GCF_016745375.1 Pimephales promelas
TGGAACATCATGGACAACACTGCGTCTCTGAAAATGTGTGGTGATTTTCTAAATGATACAGCTTAATCTAAATAAGTGCAACGTAGAGTCGTGTGATTTCTTTTAAAACAACAAAAACAAACTTTGACAACTTGTTTCATGTGGCATGGACAAAAATAATGTTTGAAATATTTAGTAGAAATAAGTAGAAATAATTATTTTTTCTTACATTTTAGTATAAATAATAGCTTTGGTTAAATTTATGGAAACCTATTTATATCATACAGAAGTCTTGTAAGATAAACAGATGATGACTTCAATAAAAAATTTAAACATCTTTTAATTTTAAAAGATAATTGAAACTTTTAAGATTATGGTTTTAAGTGAATTTAGAATAAAAATTTAGAATAACATGACATAATTGTGCCCCAGTGGCTCATCTGGCCTGTAACTCCTCCGTCTCTGTGAGGGTCTGAACCTTCATCTCACCCTATCACTAACGGATATGAGAGGTCTTTGTTTATGACAGCTTAAACTATTTGCTTTTTGCATAGTCTTTATCATTGCCTAGATCTAGTTTGCATAGAATGAGTTTTTTGTAATTATACATGTATATATTCTTTAGATAAAACTATGTTTAATTTGTACAAATACATTTTAGTAGCATATGTGTTATTTTCATTATAGAGTTATATATCATTTAATTTATAATCATTTGATTTAAAAATAGAGATTTTATGCTTTGTGAGTGCAAAACAGCTTTATTATAAATTATATTCAATTATTTATTGAAAATGTAAAAATCCAGTTTTCTCTGACGGTAGTGTTTTAGGTGTATGGTATAGAATACGCAGTTACGGTACAAAAATTGTTATGGCTATATAAATAAAAATACTTTTAGGTCGGCATTAAACAAAATCATTAGAGTAATCTTTAAAAGAAATAGAAGATATGAATGTATTAAAAACTATAAAGATTTAATTTGAACAATCTTTTCATTTTAAAAGCTTGAAACTTTTACGATTATGATTCGAAATAATTCTAGTACGAACAAAACTTTGACTCGGCGATGCACAGAGACTCATCTGCTCTGTCACTATCCTGAAGCTAATGGGTGGCCGGCCTTTGGCATCACAGTTTCTAAAATGTCTTCATTGGTGCTCTCGCACTAAAGATAGACCTATGTGGTGATTTTCGCAGAGATACTACTTAAGGAATTATTGAACATTTCACACAATGTGTGAGATGACTTGTGAGAGATCGAATTTTTTACATGCACCCTGATAAATAAAAATATAGTCAAGTTTTTCCATAGACCGCTGATGTAGCATATTTGTTTTATGAATTAATTTAATTTATTTTAAAACATCTGGTATTTTTAAAGATATCATTTAAACTTTTAATGATTATACTATGAAGTAAGATTAACACTAATCAAACATATGGAATGTCTCCGCTGAACCGACACACACACAATGCATGCCTGTAAAGCGAGGGGGAGAGAGGATCACTTGTGGGAGATCTTAGTCTTAAGATCTTAGTCTTATTTTTGAAATGAACGATAAAAGCATTTAATTGATATACTTTTAAATGAACAATGTTGTTCAACTTCAACTCAGTTAGTGTGAAATGTTATATTTGTAAATTAATAATTGCACATTTATTACCATTTCATTTATATAGAGCTTAATGTTTAGTGTGAAATATATCGTCCTCACTTGAAGGGGTATAATGTAACACACACACACACAGAAAATAAGTGTGAGAGGGTCCCTCTGACTTAGAGGATTCAGAGAGGTCTAAAGTATTTTATTGCCATTTATTACACAGAGACACACACACACACACACACCACTCTGGCCATGCATGGGGAGAGAGAATCACAGGGAGATCTTCACAACTTTAAACTCATCTTTTGTAAACCATCCATGTATTGTATGGGGATCTTAGGAAGTACTTTGTCGACCAGCTGGAAAAAGTAAGATGGTTTTATTTTTGATAGACTGTTGGTCAACTTATAATCTAAAAAACATGTTGTTTTATTTTACAATGAATGATAAAGCATTTTATTGATATTCTTTTAAATTATCCATGGTTTTAACTTTAGTTAAAGTTTGAACTTTTTTCTGTTTCAGTACAGGATGCAAGAATGTAATGCTGTTACAGACACACAGACACAAACACACAGTCAGAAAACACAGATGCTGCTGTTGATGAGAGGTTTTTCAACATCTTGATGAAAATGACTGATAAAGTAAGATGCTTTTTCAGATTTAAATCTAAATGTTTTTTCCTTATAATCTATAATATACGGTTTCATTTTTTAGCTCGTGTAAGATTTTTTTCTCTGGGTGAAGGAATGTTCAGCCATCTCACAGCCCGACTGTCACAGGGCCGAAGGCCGGTGAGAGAATCTTCACCACTCAAGTAAGCCGCTTTTATTTTACAGACCCTATTGTGATACGGTCATTATTAGAAAATTATTCCATCAATGCAACAGCAGGATGGGATGGGAATTCTGTAGAACAGAGACCACCCATTTTATAGACGGGTTTCTCGTATGGGAGGGGGGTACATCAACGATAAAACCAGACAACTGTCAACCAGGGTCAAACCTGTCCATTTTGATCGATCGCTTCCTGGGGTCACTAAGAGGACAAAACCATACATGTTCCCACACATGTTTTTTGGATTAAAAAAGGTCATCCGGTCAAAACCACAGATGTTCACACACACACACACATGTTTTTTGGATTAGAAAGGTCAACGGGTCAAGACCACCTGTCCATTTGATTGATCGTTAGGTCAAAGGTTAATCGATATCCCAGATATGGTATGTCAAAGGTCAAAGCTTTATGACTACTTCAAAGAGCGCATCCGGAAGGTCAAAGGTCAGCTCCGCCCACCTGTCAATCAAAAAAGCCATAAATCATTTTGACACAATGTACCCTATTAGAACTACTCACGTTATAGACCAGGCAGAACAATCCTTCCAACCACTATAGATGGATTCTCAAATAGCTTACCTGATCTATCTAAGCTGCTAAGTGAACCCAAACAAACAGATGAATTAGAGGAAATGACTAGCAGTTTAAGCACCATTCTTACTAGTACATTAGATATTGTTGCGCCAATTAGATTAAAAAAGGTTCGAGAGAAAATTAAAGCACCATGGTACAACAGTGCTACGCATGCTATCAAGAGAGAAACTCGCAACTTAGAGCGTAAATGGAAACAAACTAATTTAGAGGTCTTTAGAATCGCATGGAAAGACAGTATGTCACGTTATAAAATGTCCCTAAAAACAGCCAGGGCTGAGCATCTCCGCAAACTAATCGAAAATAACCAAAATAATCCAAGGTTTTTATTTAACACCGTGGCTAGACTAACAAATAAACAGACATCACCAGAGCAAAATATACCGTTACAGTTTAGTAGTAATGATTTTATGAATTACTTCAATGAGAAAATAGAAAGCATCCGAAACACAATTATAAATGTACAATCCTCTATGGTGTCTTATGATTCAGCTTCAATTATGGCCCCTCTAGAACAACTACACCGCTTTACAACGATAGGACAGGAGGAGCTAAATAAACTTATCATTGCATCTAAACCAACAACATGTTTATTAGATCCAATACCCACTAAACTACTGAAAGAACTATTACCTGTAGTGGAAGAGCCTCTCCTCAATATTATTAACTCGTCTTTATCTTTAGGTCATGTTCCAAAAATATTCAAGCTGGCAGGAATAAAACCGCTCATTAAGAAACCGCAATTAGATCCAAATAACTTGGCAAATTACAGACCCATTTCAAATCTTCCATTTATGTCCAAAATACTTGAAAAAGTAGTGTCCGCTCAATTGTGCTCTTTTTTGCAAGAAAATGATATCTATGAAAAATTCCAGTCAGGATTCAGACCGCATCATAGTACAGAAACTGCGCTAGTTAAAATTACAAATGATTTACTTTTAGCTTCTGACCAAGGCTGTATTTCAATACTAGTCCTACTTGATCTTAGCGCTGCGTTCGACACCATAGATCATAAAATAATCTTGGATCGACTACAAAACTACACTGGTGTTCAGGGACAGGCATTAAGCTGGTTTAGATCGTACTTATCGGACCGTTATCATTTTGTCTGTTTAAATGGGGAAAAATCAAAGATAACGTCAGTAGACTATGGAGTACCGCAAGGATCGGTTTTAGGCCCTCTGCTATTCTCAATATATATGCTGCCACTTGGTAATATTATAAGAAAACATGGAATTAATTTCCACTGTTGCGCTGACGACACTCAATTATATATTTCATCACGACCAGATGAAAACACTAACTCATCTAAAATGACAGAGTGTCTCAAAGATATAAAATGCTGGATGACGCGTAATTTCCTGCTATTAAATTCAGATAAAACGGAGGTATTACTTATTGGTCCAAAAAACTACTCACAAAACCTCTCACAATACAACTTTAATATAGACGGATGTCCTGTTACTTTATCCACTACAGTAAAAGACCTGGGTGTTATACTAGACCGCAACTTGTCGTTCGAAAATCATATTTCATATGTTACAAGAACAGCCTTTTTTCACCTTAGAAACATTGCTAAGCTACGTAACATGCTATCTATTTCTGATGCAGAAAAGTTAGTTCATGCATTCATGACCTCGAGACTAGATTACTGTAATGCTTTATTAGCTGGTTGTCCTGCATCCTCAACAAACAAGCTACAGTTAGTACAAAATGCAGCTGCTAGAGTTCTTACTAGGTCAAGAAAATATGATCATATAACACCGATTTTATCATCTCTACACTGGTTGGTTACCTATTAAGTTCCGCATCAACTACAAAATACTACTACTGACCTATAAAGCCCTAAATGGTTTAGCTCCTATGTACTTAACGGACCTTCTTTCGCCCTACAATCCACCGCGTTCCTTAAGATCACTAAATTCAAGGCTTCTGGTCATTCCTAGGATATCGAAGTCCAGTAAAGGAGGGAGGGCGTTCTCGCATTTAGCTCCAAAACTCTGGAATGGCCTTCCCGATACGGTCCGAGCCTCTGACTCGCTGACACAGTTTAAAACTAGATTAAAGACGCTTCTCTTTAGTCAAGCATTCACATAATGCTTACCTTTTAGTCGTCTGTTATGCCATACGGAACCGTTTGCCACTGAAACTGCTTAACGCACCAGTGGGGCTCGACAGCCTTTCAGACAAACGGGTCGGCGCGTATGGTTGGGTTGCGGAGAGTTCAGGTTACGGAGAGTTTGTGAGATAGTGGTTTTCTAACACCGACTCCCATATAACGGAAATCATTATGAACATCAGCTATGCTAATTATTTGCCTTGTCGCTTGTCCCGAGAAAAATGGCGTTCGTCAGGTCCAGTTTTGTGTCCAGCCTCTCACGGGGATTTCGGATGCCCCAACGCCTGTGATGAGACAACTCAACGCCTGTGAAGAGACGACTCAACGCCTGCGATATGTTATGGGGCCGCTTTATTCATAAACAATATTTATATTTAATATTTATATTTAAACAATATGAATGTAAGCCAGAGGAGAACTGGCCCCCGACTGAGCCTGGGTTCTCCCAAGGTTTTTTCTCCATCCAATCTGATGGAGTTTTGGTTCCTTGCCACTGTCGCCTTGCTTTTGGCTTGCTTTGGGCTTGCTCAGTTGGGATTATTTAGTGTTTAGCAATGTTGTTGATTCTGTGTTGTGCTACTTTCATGTTATCAGTGTGAAGCTGCTTTGATACAATCTGTATTGTGAAAAGCGCTATATAAATAAATGTGACTTGACTTGACTTGACATTGCTGTTTTTTCTTGATTTTACTGTAAACTTTTTGGGTAACACTAGTTTAGGGTCCAATTACTCTACATTAAATTCAGCTTCACTACACTGAAGCTACCTCCCTGGGACATGTAGCAAGCTAAGCTACAGCAATATGGCAAAAGTAGCTTAATACATGTAAGATTTTTTATTATTATTAATTTTTATCTTTTTTATGTTATTCATTTTATCATCATTTGTCAAACAGATAGGCAGGCTCAATTGTTTAGGCAAGCTCGGTTCAATTGTTTATTCACAAACTGTTCTAAACCAATTTGAAAAAAAAAACATAACTTTACAAAACCATATAACTATATATAAAACTATTTTCTATTTTCTTCTAGATCTGTTGTACAGCCGAAACAAACTTTGTTGCATTATTTTCCTGTTGTCACTGTAAGGCTGCTTTGAAACAATCTGTATTGAAAAAGCATTATATAAATAAATAGTGACTTAAAGCAAATCACCATAATGAAAACTACAAACTTTATTAATTTCAATAAAACATCAACATCTAAACTTCTGTTATTTCTCAACAAGAACTTATGTAAATATATGAAAGAAATAATGTCAAACTGGTTTTGTAAACTGGTTTCAAGGGCCTTAATGCTGTGGCTGGAATTCAGTTGTTGTTCTGCTCATCTCTTTGTCACGGTTTGGTACAGGAGTGCAGGCTGAAGGAACAGGAGGAGTCCAGATGAACACGAAGATACAGATTTATTTCCAAAATACAGGCAGGAAGACAGGGTAACACCGGATAACATTCAACATCGACCGACAAAGACAGACTGAATGAGATGGAACTAAATACACAGAGGAATCAACCAAAACGAGGTGCAAACAGGTGAAGATGATGAAACAAGACGAGGAACAGGTGGCTGATGAGGGAGTGAGATCGGGAGTAGAGACAAAAGGATCCTGGGAAGTGTAGTGCAGATGACGAAGACAGACTGGTGCAGATGACAGGCTGTGACATCACTCCCCCCTCCCGGTAGGCGCCGTAACATCAATGGGGTGGGGGGGTGGGCGCCCTGGAGGCTGTGGAGGGCGTGGTCCGGAGGAGGAAGCCTCCAGGGCGGAGCAGGCTGAGGGCGTGACCAGGGCGGAGCAGGCTGAGGGCGTGGCCAGGGCGGAGCAGGCTGAGGGCGTGGCCAGGGAGGAGCAGGCTGAGGGCGAGGCCAGGGCAGAGCAGGATGAGGGCGTGGCCAGGGCGGAGCAGGCGGTGAGGACCCTTCGGGCGGCCGCGGTGGTGAGGACCCTTCTCTTTTTTTCTCTTCTTGTTTCTCTGTCCTTCGGTGATTCTGCTTATCAGGAACTGAATTCACTCACTTCTTTTCATTCACTCTGTCAAGTGGACTATATTATTAAACTAATGTAGGGAATAGCGAATGAGGGTATATGGTGGGATTTGGGACACAGCCTCTGAGAGTTGACTTTGATCGCTGTTAATTCATAGTATAGTCCTGCAGGCTACTTTCTTGAAGACAACAAATATTGCCCAGAATGCATTGTTTTTTGCTGTATATTACTGTTTTAATGGGAAATGGTATGTTACTGTCATAATGTGGCTGCTTTTTTACAGCAAGGTTTTAAAATGCACAGCTTTTTAAAAATGGCGGGTGCTGGTGTTTCGCATGCTTTTCAGCCAATCAGCCAATAATACTCTGAAGTAGGGGCTAATTTAGTTACCCCAAAAGGCATTTCTATAACTAAACCCAGATAGCAAACTGACATTGAATCAACGTGGAAACAACGTCTCTCATGACGTTGAAACAACGTTGATTTTGCTCATTGAATTAACGTTGAACCAACGTCAGACGCGGCATTCTTCAAAGCTAAATGAAAATCAAAAATTGGTTTGCTTTCATAACGTTGAAAAAACGCGTTGATTTCAAGTTGATTTTCCATTACTTTTGAAAGAATGACGCGTCTGACGTTGGTTCAACGTTAATTCGATGAGCAAAACAATGTCAGATCAACGTTGTTTCGATGTCATATTTCCACGTTGATTCAATGTCAGTTTGCTATCTGGGAAATCATTCCCAGTTCTGGCGGTGCAAACCGTGGGTACTTCCACAATTAGTTCTTGTAACTATGAAAAGGTTCCTCCCGTGCGAAATTAAGCCCCTAATATCAGACTAAATGAGGGAACTAATAAGATCACATTTGATGTATTTGCGTTATTTCGTATTTTTAATGTAAGAATTAGAATTAGCATATACAGTAAGTTTCTTTCTAGTTTTTTCCTAATAATTATGTACAATAGGGTTTTATGTTAAATTAATGTTTGCTGCATTTTTATGTCATGTGTGTTACCATGATTGTGTTTAGTATTTGTGTGAATTACACTGTGCACCTCTTATTAGTATTTACCTTTTCAGTTTTTGGAAAAGCTGCTTGTAATGAGCTTTTATTCATCATATGATATATCTGTCATGAATCAGCCTTCTCTCTCTCTTTTCTTCTCTCTCTTTTCTTCAGCCTTCTCTCTCTCTTTTCTTCTGTGTCTCTTCGTTTACAAGATGTATTTCACCCATGAGATCTGCACTGTCCAGTCCTGTCCTGTCCTGAACTGTCGTAGTAGATGTGTTTCGCTTGGAGATCATCATTGTTCTCTGCCCAGTTCACCTGCCGTCTAAGGAGATCCTACCAGCCTGTAACCTGTGAGTTTTCTTCACTGGGCTCGGGAAGATTTCTCTGCTGCTGCTCGCCTGCTCGCCAGCGCTGAACCAACTATTGACTTTCACTGCTTTGTGTTGTGCACTGAACAGATCTGCGTCTGTTGATGGCAGAATCTCCTCATGAGAAATAAACTCTATTACTGCATTTCCTCTGCTTTTGGGTCCTCTGTTCTAAGCGGTGACAGAATAAACTGACCACGATGGATCCAGTGGAGGGAGCACCTTTGCGTGCGGCTATCGAGGCTCAAGGAGCTATGCTGGGTAGACACGACGAGTAGATCTCCGGGACCTGTCGTGCCGTTGAGGGGTTGGCGGTGCAGGTTGTCGAGCCCAGGATCAACAACCCTTCCTGCTATGCCGGTGAGCCCACTGCATGTCGCTCCTTCCTCACCCAATGTGAAAAGTGCTGTTTTCCCTACAGTCAACCACCTATGCACGGGACCATGCGCGCATCGCCTACGTGATCTCACTACTAACGGGAAGGGCTTGTGAGTGGGGGACCGCCGTTTGGGAGATGGCTTCAGATCTGACCGAGGACTTTGAGCTGTTCAAACAGGAGATGATCAAGGTATTTGATCGCTCAGTTCATGGCCAAGAGGCTTCTCGGGTGCTTGCTGTTCTGCTACAGGGAGGACGTTCCGTTGCTGATTATGCTATAGAGTTCCGTACTCTGGCAACCTCGTCTGGCTGGAACGAGCCTGCTCTTGTGGCCCATTTTCTTGAAGGGCTTAACCCGAGCCTGAAGAACGAGATTTACGCCCGTGAGATTCCAGACCGGTTTGATCAGCTGGTTGAGTTGGCTATCCGCCTGGACAAGCGCATTGAGATGCGTTGCCGCGCTCGGAGTCTGAAGTCAGAACGACCTGTAACCCCGCCCACTCTCTCCATTGCTACTCGCGGTGAGTCTGAGTCTGAACCCATGCAGCTGGGAGGTATCCGCATCTCGACGGTGGAGCGTCAACGGCGGATAGTTAATCGGCTTTGCCTCTACTGTGGTTCAGAATCACTTTGTGTCTTCCTGCTCAGTAAAAGCCAGAGCTCGTCAGTAGTCAGGGGAGTACTGGCGAGCGCAACCACTTTTTCCCCCAGACCCAGGACCGGTACACGGACCACCTTTCCGGTCACTCTCCACTGGTCATCTTCTTCGGCATCGTGTACAGCCCTCTGGCACTGAGGCTAGTTTTATCGACGAGGAATGGGCCCAAAGACAGGGTATTCCTTTTTCTGACCTTAAAAACTCTACCTCTGTGTTCGCTCTGGATGGTAGCATCATTTCTAAGGTTCGTCGTACTACTCAGGCGGTGAGTCTCACCATATCAGGGAACCATCAAGAGACAATTTCTTTTTTTATTTTTCAGTCCCCTTTTACACCCATAGTTCTAGGCCAGGGATGGGCAACTGGCGGCCCGCGGGCCGCATGTGGCCCGCCTCCTCACTCAGTGCGGCCCGCGGGTCAATTTTCAAATGCCATAGAAATGTTGGTTTCATATGTTTTATCACGTGAAAACGGGTTGCGCATCTGAACCAATTCCAAATGTAATGATAAAGTATACCGATAGAGGGCGCCTTCGTGCAAAACATGCTTAGTTGGATGACTCTGACCAGCGTCACTAAAGTCAACGATGAAGAGAACCATGAGCGGGAAAAAAAGAAAACTGAACCAAGAAAATCGCACTTTTCAGACGAGATGGGAAACAGACTACCTATTTACAGAATACAAAGGTAAATGAAACATATCAAGTCGAAAGAGAGAAACAGGATCAGCGATGACGTTTTGTTTCAGCTCATGAGGATTGGCTGCACTAACATTGACATTGACATCCAGTCTATTGTACGCCAGCAAGAGAAACCACAAGTATCTCATTAACTGTAAACTTCCCTCTGTAGGTGAGATAAAGCGGCAGCCTATGGTGAATGTATGCTTCACTTAATACTCTCTTTAATTTTGTGCCATCAGTAAATGTTTTTTGAGAGCCCACAATGTTTACACTGGAATAATAAAAAAATAATTTAAAAAAGTTTGTTAAAAAGGTCATTAATGAATAGAAGCAGAAAAAATAATTAGGTATGGAAATGCAGGTTGGTTCACTAAACATTTCAGAGTCTGTAATTAAGACATACATATGTTTTGTTCTTCTAAAATGGTAGTTTTTTTTATTTTCCAATATCCCATTTTTTTTTTTTTACTTAATAGGCTACTTTTCAGTTTTGTGCAATCATTGTATGTTTTTTGAGAGCCCAACATGTTTGCACTGGAATAATATTAAAAACACAGTAATGCCACAGCAATGTGTCTTTGTTTATGTTAAAAGTTTATTCATTAAAAGAAGCTGAGGAAATAATTGAATATGGATATGCAGGTTGATTTACTTAGCAGAGTCTGTAATAAAGACATACCTACATATGTTTTCTTCTAAAATGGTACCTCTAATTCTCCAATATCCCATTGGTGGAAGTGCACGTCACATTTGGCCCTCGGATAGTGATGATAAAATATTTGTGGCCCTCACTACTCAAAGTTGCCCATCCCTGTTCTAGGCCATCCCTGGTTAGCTAAACACAAGCCCCATATTAACTGGACTCACAGTTCTATCCTATCTTGGAGCCTGTCTTGTCATGTTGAGTGTTTAGTGTCTGCTGTTTCTCCTGTTTCTGTGTTTCAGGAGGAGGCTGGGGATTTGTCTGGAGTGCCGGGGGAGTACCTCGATCTGCGGGCGGTGTTCAGTCGCTCCTGGGCCACTTCTCTCCCTCCCCATCGACCTTATGATTGCGCTATCGATCTCATTCCCGGTACCACTCCCCCTCGCAGACAACTATACTCCTTGTCTGCTCCTGAACGTAAGGCATTAGAGAAGTATCTCTCCGAGTCCCTCACGGCTGGTACCATCGTTTCTTCCTCCTCTTCTGCTGGCGCTGGATTTTTTGTGTGAAAAAGAAGGATGGGTCCTTACGCCCATGCATTGATTATCGGGGGTTGAATAATATCACGGTGAAGAACCGGTACCCTTTGCCGCTCATGTCTTTTGCTTTCGAGATCTTGCAGGGGGCAAAGGTTTTCACAAAATTAGATCTGCGTAATGCGTACCACTTGGTGCGTATTTAAGAAGGAGATGAATGGAAGACCGCGTTTAACACGCCCCTAGGGAACTTTGAATACCGGGTTCTTCCGTTCGGTCTGGTCAACGCTCCAGCCGTTTTTCAGGCTCTGATTAATGATGTTCTAAGAGATATGCTTAACGTCTTCGTGTTTGTTTATCTTGACGACATACTTATCTTCTCGCCTTCTTTCCAGGTGCACGTCATGCATGTTCGTCGCGTCCTGCAGCGTCTCTTAGAAAACCACCTCTTTGTCAAAGCTGAGAAATGCACTTTTCATTCACAGTCCGTTACGTTCTTGGGATCATCGTGTCCGCCGATGGCATAAGTATGGATTCTTCTAAGGTTCAGGCCATCACTGATTGGCCTGTGCCCGATTCCCGTATCGCTCTCCAACGCTTCTTAGGCTTTGCAAATTTTTACCGACGATTTATTCTGAATTTTAGTCAGGTCGCCGCTCCGCTTACGACGCTCACCTCGATCAAGTCCCGTTTTGTCTGGACCGAGGCGACCCCGGCTGCGTTCGTCCAATTGAAGACCTTATTTACCACCGCCCCTATCCTAATTAAACCTGATGTCGAGAGACAGTTCATCGTTGAGGTCGACGCTTCTGACTTGGGGGTAGGCGAGGTGTTTTGCAGCGCTCGCCTCTCGACAATAAGGTTCACCCATGCGCGTTCTTTTTGCACCGTCTCTCGCCTACTGAGCGCAATTACGACGTGGGTAATTGTGAATTGTTGGCCATTCGACTGGCGTTGGGAGAGTGGCGTCATTGGTTGGAGGGAGCGTCGCATCCGTTCATAGTCTGGACGGATTATCGTAATCTTGAGTACATTCGGTCCGCAAAGAAACTGAATGCCCGTCAGGCTCGTTGGGCACTTTTTTTCTGCTGTTTTGATTTCTCTATCTCTTACAGACCTGGTTCTAAGAATGTGAAGCCTGATGCTCTGTCCCGCCTTTTCGACTCCTCAGAGAGTGCCAATACCAAGGAGAACATTCTGCCTCAGAAGTGTGTGGTGGGGGCTACTGTTTGGGGGGTCGAACGGGTGGTTAAACAAGCCCTGAACCATGCTGTCACTCCTCAACGATGTCCTAAACAATTGCTATTTGTTCCTGAATCCGTTCGCCCCGCGGTCCTTCGATGGGGTCATTTGTCCAAGATTGCCGTCCATCCTGCACGCTGGGCACGCTGGGTGTCATCCGTCAAAGGTGGCCTTTGGTGGCCTACTAGAGAACGCGATATCTGCCGTTTTGTAGCTTCGTGTCCTGTCTCCGCCCAGACTAAGTCGAGTAATTCGCCTCCTGCCGGGTTTCCGACCCCTTTCGATTCCGTCACGTCCTTGGTCGCACATTGCTATAGACTTCGTTACGGGTCTGCCTCCATCCTTGGGGAACACCGTTATCCTGACCGTGGTGGATCGATTCTCTAAGGCCGTTCACTTCATTCCACTTCCTAAATTGCCTTCCGCTAAAGAGACGGCTCAGTCGGTGGTTAATCATGTCTTCAAGCTCCATGGTCTGCCTACTGACGTTGTTTCTGATAGGGGACCACAGTTTGCTTCTCAGTTTTGGAGGGAGTTCTGTCGGCAGATTGGTGCTACTGCCAGTTTGTCGTCGGGATTCCATCCCCAGACTGACGGGCAGGCCGAACGTTCTAATCAGATTTTGGGTATAATGGTCCGTAGTCTTGCGTTCTAGAATCGTTCGTCCTGGTGCGAACAGTTGCCATGGGCGGAGTATGCACACAATTCTATACCATCATCCGGTACTGGTCTATCTCCGTTTAATTGTTCCCTCGGCTACCAACTTCCGCTCTTTCCCTCACAGGAACGCGATGCTTCCATTCCGTCGGTTGAGGTATTTATTCAGAGATGCCGTCGCACCTGGAAGAGAGTGAGAACAGCCCTTTGTCGGACTAGGGCGCTCACCCGCCGAGCCGCTAACCGCCGTCGTGTAAGGTCTCCGAAGTACGTTTGTGGCCAGCGAGTCTGGCTGTCCACTCTTAATCTACCCCTTCAGTCCAGTTCTCGTAAGCTCTCGCCTCGGCTCGTCAGACCTTTTTCCATTACTAAGGTCCTTAACCCTGTTGCAGTCAGGCTCAAGCTTCCTCCTAGATTACGTCGCATCCATCGTGTGTTTCATGTGTCGTGCATCAAACCCATTATTCGGAGACCTGCCCGTCCGGTTCCACCTCCTATTCTTGTCGAGGGTTCACCTGTTTATGGGTCAATGACATACCGTTCGCAGACTCCTGGATGTTCGTCCTCGAGGTCGTGGTTTTCAGTATCTGGTCGATTGGGAGGGATATGGTCCCAAGGAGAGAAGCTGGATTCCCTCCCGGGACGTCCTGGACCGTTCGCTCATCGAGGACTTCCACCGTACTCACCAGACTTCACCTTTGGGAGCGCCTGGGGGCGTACTGTCATGAATCAGCCTTCTCTCTCTCTTTTCCCTTGTTGTCTACACACGCACATACGCTCAGCTGTTTCTCATTATCTCACCCTTCGCGCTGCGCACACACTTAGTCGATCCCATTCATGGTTTTCCCCTCTCTCTCTTCTCTCAGCTGTTTCCCATAGTAATTAACACTTACACTGATCCTCTCACCTGTGCTCGTTTCCCCTCTAATTCATTCGGCTACTTCTAATCACTGTTTTCTCTGTTTCCTTGTCAGTTTATTGTTGTACGTAGAGCTTTCGCTGTGTCTCTTCGTTTACAAGACTTACCAGTATATCTCCCACGAGATCTGCACTGTCCAGTCCTGTCCTGTCCTGAACTGTCGTAGTAGATGTGTTTCGCTTGGAGATTCATCATTGTTCTCTGCCCAGTTCACCTGCCGTCTAAGGAGATCCTACCAGCCTGCAACCTGTGAGTTTTCTTCACTGGGCTCAGAAAGAGTTCTCTGCTGCTGCTCGCCTGCTCGCCTGCTCGCCAGCGCTGAACCAACTATCGACTTTCACTGCTTTGTGTTGTGCACTGAACAATTTATTTTCAAGTTATTGAGAAATAAACTCAAGTAAGAATTTCAAGTTATTGAGAAATAAACTCTTTTACTGCATTTCCTCTGCTTTTGGGTCCTCTGTTCTAAGCGGTGACAATATCTTATCACCACTTGTTTTTGGTGGTTGTAAGTGTATAACAAAGGTACAAAACATATATTTGTATAGGTTGGTATATTAATATTATCAGTTAATGAAATTTATTACATTTTTACTGTAAATTTAAGTTAGGGACTGTTCGTTATTTATTTAAGGGGCCACCAGAGGAGATTTGAGATCTGTATTCAGAAAAGACTTGACCCTCCCTTCGCCAGCAATATTTTTTTCTATGACCCTCCAAAATGATTGTGAAAAAAGGCATGACCCTCCCCGATAATTTATTGATTACTTCTGTACTGGTTTGCGCTTGCCAAATATGTTCATATAGCCATGATAAACGACTAAACTCTTGCTTTCTCATCTTACTAGGGCTGTAACGATAGACCAAACCTACAATTCGGTTTGTATCACAAGTTTTGATTTGAATTTTTTATTTTTATTTTTTAATCATGTTTTCGGTGCTGATGCAGTGGTGACGCGTTTATGTAACGTGCAATTTTGTGCTCAAGTTGAAAGGCATTTTGTGCATAGTAAAACATATCTGCAACATTTATCAAGTTCACTGATAATTGTTGTGCATGCATTTATTAATCATTTTGATAATAAAATCATAATAAAGTAGTATGCTTCCCTTTCAATAGTCCAAATTCACAGACATTTTCGTCTTTCTTCTGTGGATTTCATCAGCTCCTGATTGATCAAAATTCAGATAGATCGACAAACCGGCTCATTCCGCACAGCGCACACACCTCACGAATTCAAGCCTACAGCTCAGATTTACTTACTAACTGTTCTGGAAACGCAATAAGAATGGAAACTAAAATATGGTCGTATCATTCTACAGCGCACATTATATCAGCTGCAGTTCGGGCGTCTCAGTCCCAATACAGTCGACGTACATTCACATCACATGTTAATGCAGCGGTAGAGTTACACACACAGGACAATGCACTTATTCACAATAACAAAAGTTCATTATTTGCTCGTGCTTTAAAACTTTGCCGGGTAAACATTTCTTTGCCGTTCTGTTCTAATGCACTTTTTCTGAGCGCGTACTGAAGCGCGCACAGACTGTCAAACAGCGCCACCAAAGCTGGCGCCACTCAGAATTTTGTTGGGTCAGACCCATCTGACAGCGATGGCGGTGGGGCCGAGACCGAGAGAGCTATATGGAGCTACATGGAAAAAAATATGCACCAAACAAGCCACTTTGAAATTTACCTGTTTTGATGAATACAAAAGTTGGGTGACCCTCCCCCTATAGACTAAAAAAAGTTGGATGACCCTCCCCTCATCAAAGAATAAAAAGACATGAAATTTTTCTTAAATTTCACAGACTTTTTTTTTACAGTGATTAAATATCATCTAAGTTATATCAGTTGTAAATATAGTGTGACAATATCAATGACAAATGATATTTACATGCATTTTATGCAAGTAGTCTGCTATACTGTTACAAAGATCTCACTGATTTACATTATAAGTATGTGATCTTAGCTGTTGTCCATATAAATATAAGCAGCTACAAAAATGGCATATTTTTACTAAATTATTTTCCTCCTAAAGTATGAGCGCCATATTATCCTATTATTTCATACTACATGACCTATAAAATCCTGATGTATCAGATACTCAACAAAAAAAAAACCACACACATCTACAAGATATTTTTCAGATTGAAGGTTTCAAGGTTCAAAGGTTTTATCTAAAATGTTCTTTTTCTAAAAGGTTCTCTTCCATTAAAAAATATATATTTCTTACTGTTATCTCAAGATTTACTGGGTGAGTAGACCTAGTGAAATAAAACATTGAAGTTGATTCAGACCTTCACAAAACAGTTAAGATCAAGGACCATAAGTAATAATAACTGCCCTAATCCATTTAGGTCCACACACTTGTTCCTCAAACAACAGAGATCAGCCAAGATGTAGTATGTCTCTTTTCTTTTTTGTGGGCCACTCTGTCAGGCATGTGTCTTGTGACTCTCTAAAACTCAATTACCCGCTCCTCTTTTTACTCATTTTGCCATTTTCACGGAAATACTCTGCTTGTCCACATAATTATAATGCTTAAAAATAGGCTAGATACTGCTTTAAACAAACCAGAGCAAACAAAGCTAGTATTTTAACTACATGGAAAGAACTTCACATGCATCACAAAGTACCAAACTGAATCAGTCACCCATTACATTAAAATCAGTCACCATTCTTTTTCCTTTCTTCAGTCACCAACTTACCAAAGTTGATGTTGTATTCGCCACCCCGCTCGCGGTACATCTGGTAGACGAAGAAACAGGAAACCGGTTTGAGCAACAGGCTCAGGATGGCCATGCCTGCACTAAAACGGAACAAGTCCGGCGGGTTTGCATTCGTCAAATAGTAAAGACCAAAATGAACAATGTCAGTCAAGATGGTCACTGCCAACCCGATCAAGAACTGAATGAAGAAGAGCACATATCAAACATTAGCATGACAAATATAATATATACAAACACAATAAAATGAAATAACAAGTAGTCGTAACATGCTCAACGGCCATCTTTTAAGCACTTATCTGTTTGGCTGGCCATACAAAAATACAAAATGCTCAGAAATGTATCGTAAACATAAGATTTGAACAGCATTTTTCTATATGTGTAAGCTTTTGGACTTAAAGGTGCAATGTGTAAAAAAAATTCTATTAACAGAAATGCAATATGACATCCATAACTAGTTTTCAGTGGTGTATAAAGAACTAAACCGTAATGTTTTTATTTCCTTAGAATGAGACATTTACATCAACATAACCAGTGGATAAAGTGGGATTTAGCAGGTGGGGGAATCCTCAAATGCCTTTGTCTAGGTGCAACAGGGGAAAAAAATGGTTCACCGTAGGACAACATATTGAGACGCAGATGCGTCAAGTTTAAACAAGGCTTTACGCTTTAACCAGCTCAGCCACAGTAACAGCTCATATTTAGCCAGCTAAACTTTACTACCCTGTTAGAAAAAATACATAGTTTCATGTGTGGGGATCTACTCAGGCAGGCATACAACATACAGTAGCTGCAGCACATCCAGGCAACACCCAGAATCATGTGATCTGTTGTAAGATCACATGACTTATCAGGAACTGATAAAGGTTTGCTAGCTGCAAAGCAGACATTTCTTTTCGGTTGATGCTAGGTGTGGTTGTGTGAGTTGGACTCTCATTTCATGCAGGTATAATTGATCATTGTAGAGCATGTTTAATTACTGCTATTGGTTTTAACACTTATTTATTTCATTTTATTAAGGGTAATTCTAGAAGTGCATGTCTTCTCTTCACGGGGGACACAGGCTTCTGTTTGGAAGTTTAACTTTTATGAGATCACCTCCATTGTGACTCGAGCTGCAGGAATGCAGTGCACTGGTAAATGCCTCAATATGTACATTTTTTTTATTGAATGTGTTATATTTGCATTGAGACATGTTGTAACAACTTTTCTGTGTCCGTAGCAATGGAACGTTCCCCTTTTATCTGCATGTGTTAATGCGCTGTGGCCTGTGGGACAATTGAGCATACTGAAAAGTAGGCCTATATTTTTAGTTATGTTTGAGTTGACCATGGTAATGCTGTTTAATGAGGTTGGTAACTAACATGCTTGGTTTCTCTTGAAAAGGGACCAGGCCAGCCACTGTTTCCATGTGATTTTCTAAGCATTTCTTTATTGCTTCCTGTTGCTTAATTTTTTGTTTGATATTGTTTGGTTATCTGTATTTTTACCACTCATGTGCCACAGTCATATTAGCATTTATTTTTCTTGACTAAGTGTTGCCTTTTATGCTGGTGGTTCTCCTCCCTGACCATGTCTTTTGCGTAGGTTATCCTTGTACAAGGACTGATCTAGACTGATGCATTGCCCCTTCTCTTCAAGGGACCACACTGGGCGAGACACCATAGTGGTGTGTACTTAATAACTACAACACGGTGTGACATTTTGTAGTGGTATCTAACGGTCTTAAGTGTGTATAGCTTGCTGTGTTGCATGCTTCGACTGGTGCTGGGTTGCTGTCTCCTGTTTCTGTCTCCCTAGGGGCCTCCTGAGCAGGGGTTGTGCATTCGCTGATCCGACCTTCCTATATGGAGGAAAATCCACCAGCCATTTATCCTAGCATTTTTTAAGATCTATTTTAATAACTTTTCTGTCTTTTTTCACAAAATTATGTAATAAATTTTACGGAAGCCCTGAACCGCAACCTAAAAAAAAAAAAAAAATCAGTAAAAAAAAAAAAAAAATCTGTAAAAAAAAAAAATCTAGCATTTCGAGATTAAAGTTGAAATGTTTCGAGGTTAAAGTCGGAATGTTTCGAGATTAAAGTCGGAATGTTTCGAGATTAAAGTCGGAATGTTTCGAGATTAAAGTCGGAATGTTTCAAGATTAAAGTCGGAATGTTTCGAGATTAAAGTCGGAATGTTTCGAGATTAAAGTCGGAATGTTTCAAGATTAAAGTCGGAATGTTTCGAGATTAAAGTCGGAATGTTTCGAGATTAAAGTCGAAATGTTTCGAGATTAAAGTCGAAACATGTGCATTCATAACAGTGCGCGTCCACTGGCTCAGAGCGTGTGCGTGTGTGTGTAAAGTCGAACTGCCATGGATAAACACAAAATAGTAGCTTTTTACTTTTATCTGAGTTACTTATCTTACTTTATCGTTATAAAATATAATGCGCCGGAATAGACTTTAGTCTATAGGAAAACCAACACGGAAAACACTTTTCAGACTGGATGGAGAAATCCAGCTTTATGAATGAATGAATGAATGAATGAATGAATGAATAGGGCATTTATATAGCGCTTTCAAATATGCCTACACTCAAAGTGCTTTACAATCATATCAGAGAATCTCTCCTCAACCATAAGTGGTTATTAAATCTTAGGAAATCACAGGATCCGGCCAAATGATTGGATACAGAATGATGCACTTAAAATGTATCCAGAGCGAATTTACGTTGAAGAGGGAGACCAAACAGTTACTGTTGTGTTCTCGACCCAGATAGTGTTGACTAGACGAGCACGAAAACACCTCAGAAACACTGCCACTAGCACGTGTGACGTGTGTAGAATTGTGTTGAAAGCCCAGATAAAAGTAAAAAGCTACTATTTTGGGTTTATCCATGGCAGTTCGACTTCACACACACACGCACGCACGCACGCACGCACGCACGCACGCACGCACGCACGCACGCGACTTTTATCTCGAAACATTTCGACTTTAATCTCGAAACATTTCGACTTTAATCTCGAAACATTCCGACTTTAATCTCGAAACATTCCGACTTTAATCTCGAAACTTTCCGACTTTAATCTCGAAACATTTCGACTTTAATCTCGAAACATTTTGACTTTAATCTCGAACCATTTCGACTTTAATCTCGAAATGCTAGATTTTTTTTTTTTTTTTTTTTTTTTTTTTTTTACAGGTTTTTTTTTTTTTTTTTTAGGTTGCGGTTCAGGGCTTCCGTAAAATTTGGAGTATATTTACATATTTGTCTCTTGTTGACTGTCCCTTTGCGGGGATAAACATTATTAGCCACACTACATTCACAAGAGGATTGGTGGTTCCCCCTGCCCATCATCAGGGGGTGGCGTAGTCAGACCTGAAATAAGGTATACTGCATGGCAGGTACCACACATGTGGTTCTTCTCCCTCGATATATTATGGGTTTGCTACAGTATGTGGGGAGAAATGTGCTGGTTACGTTCGTGAGACAATCAGCTGATTACTATTATTATATTTTATTTATTAAGACCCTTCCTCACCTGACCATGATGTGGTTTATAATGGACTGTGGTACAGAAAGAGTGATAATGTTACACACTCTTGGCTTACTCTGGCCATTCTCTGCTGTCTCAGACGATAATATGTTTGTCCCATTTTAGCAACAGTAGCTTCTCCAAACGGAAGGGGAGCAGTGGTCTGAGAACTTAGTGCAACTCACAACCGAACCGCTAGATGTTGCTAAAAAATATACACTGCACCTTTAAAAGCCTTAAAAGGGGTCCTATTATGCCCTTTTAAGTCTTGATTTTGTTTTTGGGGTGTACTAGAATATGCTTTCATGCTTGATTGTTTACATGTTATTTTTTACATAGTTTACATTATTACAGCTCCATTCTCCCCAGTCTGGCCCAAACGGGTTGTTTAGTACCGGTTTTTATGAAGCCCCTCCATTCGAAATACAAAATCTGCTGTGATTGGTTAAGCCTTGTTCACACTACATGATTTTAAACCGTCGGGCTTAACTGTGCGGTTCACACTACATGACTTGCTCTCAGTGAAATCAGGAGTGTTCAAGTTGTTTAGCTGTTCACACCACACAACACAACGTGTGAGGCGTCTGCGAGTGTTTTCGCTGCGTTGTTGGCTCTTTTATACTAACAGATTGGCAAGCGTTCATCGTCCGCTAATCCCCCGAGATTTGCACGCGAAAACACCCTGACCTGTCGGCGAGCTCAAGGTTTTGCAAATCGGGCATAAATCGGGCTTAAAATTCTGTAGTGTGAACTTGGCATTAGCTGGCCCAGTGTGTTGTGAAATGTCCCACCCTTCCAAAACTGTGAGTTCTGCTCTAGTGTAAATTCAAAGGATGGCAGCAATTTCAAATTCAGATTCAGACCCTGACAATGTTAAACAAGAGGAGCATCCAAAACGTATTCTCTTATGAGAGGTTCTCTCATACTGCGTAAATCTTACGCTAGGGGAAAATCTCTTTTCCATAAGATATTGAAGCCAAAAAAAATCCTTAATTTTGATTTAATGTAAAACGTGTTGTGGCAGCATGCAGACATAGGCAAGGTGGCTTAGCGTGCCTATTGGCTGTTCTGCGGCAACTGCAGCAGCCTATCGAGAGAGCCGCTTTGGTGACGGTCCAATGGCCAAAGCTGGTGTGGCTTAGCCCTATAAATATAGCTTGAGGCTGATTTTTCATCTCTTCAGTGAAGCTCACTCATCGCTGGATCCAGAGTGAGAAGCCGCACCTTCGGGAAAGCCTTCTGCGGGACGAGCCATTTCAACTGAAGTCACTGGCCTTCATTTTGCTGCCTTCAGTCGCCATTCCTGCTACGCTATCTGGCTTCCATATCCTTTTAAAATATTGCATTGCTCTGCCTAGTGTGTTTTTGCCACCACGACTCACGCTTTCTAAAAGAGCTGCGTCTTTTTAAAGATGCCATCCTCCTGTGGCTCGTGCTGAGACATACATACAAGTTGTGATCCGCAAACAACAGATTGTCTCGACAAAGTCGAAACTGTTCCATTTCAGAAGAAACTTTTCCGCAATTTTTCTGTGTAGGCTGCATCGTGGTTCTGGAAGCTGTCCTTTATAAACTTTGCACCGCACAGAAAAACATCAGGAGTATATTGTTCAGGAACAGTATTTAAAATAAATGAGACCCATTCTAAGTTCGTCAGCTTTAGGAAGGTCAAACAACAAATGAGTTTTGGGGGGAAAAAAACAGCGTCTCTTTTACATAGCAGCAGCTCAGCCAGGCCTTGTCCACTTTTCTGCATATACAGTGGGTGGGGATTTTTTTTAAATGAGGAACAAGTTTGTTGTAGTTCTTAGAAAAAAGAGGATTCTGTTAAATAAAATATCTCCCTTTGGATTGGACTTTTTGAGTGGAGATCAACATTTGAAACCTTGCAGATCTTTTTTATGCTCAAACAGCAACATTACACACTAAATTTGAAATTTTGAAAAAGCATTATAGGACCCTTTTAACAGAATTGTTTTGTGCAATCTAGTTTTCAGTCAGCTGGTGAAATGGTGTGGTTGTGTGATGTTGTTCAATGGAGGCGTGTTAAAGGCAGGTTTTAGGGCTGCACCGCAGGGCTATTGGCCTGACAGTGGAAACGCAACTTGATTTTGACCTCTGTGCTCGAGGTTCTGTATTAGCCCTTCCTGGCACATTGTTAGCCCTGGCTCGCACTGGCACGGCAGTAGAAAAGCGGCTGATGTGAACCAGACTTTTTGGCCAGTCAAAAGCATGGCTATGAAGTACTCAAATGTCATAAATGTGTGGATTTCTCATCTGTAATCAATACTGAATAAAATTAATGTCTAGGCCTTCATGATCTGAAAATCATGCTCTTCATGAATGAAAAAAAAAATCACACTTACCAATAATACAGCATCTATGGAGTCTCTCTGTGCTATGGCCCACACTCCCACTGCAAGAACGCTCACATTCCCCAACACATAAGAAGTAGGAAGCCAGGGAAATGAGCATGCCCTGCACATAAACACACATTTAACTGTTAAGACTAATGTTTTAATTATTTTAATTCAATAATTGTATATATCCTGATTCTTCTCAGCCACCCTGCCCCATATATGCTGAGCTGGTTGGTGTTATAGAACGCGCTGCGGGCAGGCTGCAGCTGCCATGGCTGCTCGTTGGGGGAGAAATCGCTCGTGATGAGAGCAGTTTTTCCCCGGTCATAGAACCACCAGTTCAGGTGAGCCTTTCATTTCTTTGTCAGAGGACATGGAAGAACCCATACTCTGCTTGTACATCAGCCACTAACATCAGTGGGCTAGTCTCACTAATGTTGAGGGGATAGGAGAGCGTGGGTATATGTTGATGGGAGAATCGACACTGAGTGCTCCAACCCTGCCAGTTGAATCGCAGAGCATACATGTCAGCGGGTCAGGCCGGCGCTACCCTGCAGATCATGGCGGTGTTGCAGGTATATCAGGCTGATCTGCTGGGGGATCTCTACCAGGGGGTGGTCTCTTGGTCAGGGGGTGGCTTCTCTTGTGTTGTGAAACTATGTTAGCCCTTGGGCTGTTAGCCACCTCAGGGTAGAGTAGTTGGTCTCTCTCTCATAGGATTTTTTACTTGGAGTTTTGATTGAGGCAAAAAGCTTGCAGGCTGGCCCTCACCAGGGCCAGGGCCACCAAGGCCGCCTCTGTAGCTCGTCTAGGCTGTGCCAGGGATAGTGGAGGCGCTCTGCTCATGCATTTCTGCCTCTTACCCTTCACTTTGTGAATGTAGGTTTCTAGAAAGCATCCCTGTATGACAGCCTCCTCCCATGGGAGTCGTTAGGCCAAGGCCCGTCCCCTTCTCTGCATTCTGGGGCGACAAGAGTAAGGATAGCGTGGTGCAGAGGCATGGTTTATAAAGATCCTGGGTTAGGCCTCAAATAGGCCTCCCTGGTACAATGTGTCTTTATTGAGCAGGGTTAGGCCGTCTTTTACCTCACGAAGAGACTGGGTTTGTCTGTCCGACCCTGCCGTGCAGAACTAACATACGAATCTGGGCCACCAGTTTAGGCTTCACTTACCTCGCAACCTCGCTACTGTTCAGGCGTTGGGCTGTAGGCGTTTTTGCTCACAAACAAGTTCCACTCCCCTAGGTTGGGCACAGATAAATTTTCTGCCAACCGGCCGCTAGCAGGCCCGCACCCTGGTAAACCTCAGGGTGAGGTGGGAGTATTCCCCTGTGATACAGGGTAGGTCTGAGTACTTCAATTTCAGTTCTGTATTATCCTACCTCGCACCACTATGTTCTAGCCTTCACTTCTTCTTTTGTCGAAGTACGCTCCCCTGAAGCAATGCCATGAGCTGACATACCATGCCATGCATACAAATGGTAGGCCCCTAACTCTGGGTCTCTGTGTATGTTGTACTCCCCTTCTTTTAAGGGTCAAGTCAAGTCACATTTATTTATATAGCGCTTTTCACAATACAGATTGTATCAAAGCAGCTTCACAGTGATAACATGAAAGTAGTACAACACAGATCAATAATATTGCTAAACACTAAATAACCCCAACTGAGCAAGCCCAAAGCAAGCCAAAAGCAACCATCTCTCTTGCTGAGTACACTGCCATGGGCAATGTGATTAGGTAACAGAATGCTGTAGGTGCTGTGTAAACAGCTTATCTGCCAACAAAGGCTGCGCTGTTAGGTAGTAGGCCTCAGCAGGCCTCCTTGATTGGAGGCCAAGAGGGCGCTGTAGGCCAGCTTACTTTATGTAGTTGGCCTTGGTGGTTTGGGCAGTTGACTCCTAAAAAATTGTGTCCCAAAATTGTGGGACATACTTAGGTATACCATACTGGTATAGCCGCTACCATGTAGCTAGCCGTATTAGGCCTCCTGTGGCTGGACCCAATAGGTATGTTGGGGTAGTATGGTTCCCAACAGTGTACCTTTGTAGCAGAATTGACTTGCTATCAGCTAGTAGACCCAACCAGGCCTCACTGTTAGGCAAGTCCCCAGCTGGCTGGCCTTAAGCCTAGTTCACACTACGTGATTTTAAGCCCGATTTAAGCCCGATTTGCAAATCGTTGAGTCGCCGACAAGTCAGGGTGTTATCGCGTGCAAATCGCGGGCGATTAGCGGACGATTAACGCTCGCCAATCCGATAGTGTGAAAGAGCCAACAACGCATCAAAGACAGCTCGCAGACAGGTCACCGAGCTCAGAAAAATATCTAGCATGCTAGATATCTCGAGCAGTCGCGCGACTCAATCTCAGTGATGTCATGAGTACAGCCAATCATAGCAACGCATGGGTTGAGGACACCAGGTAAATCTTACTTTTTCTTTTTTGCATTTTTTTTTTCTCAGAGCATATCGTCGAGCAAACAGTGTGCAGCACTAGTTTCTGTCTGACGTCCATATTCGCGTGTTGTGTTCTTCTCTGCAGTTTCGCGTCATTTCTGGTTCGTTTTATTGCGTGGTTTTTCGTGACAAAACATGGTTTCTAGACCAGATAGAATCGTGTTGTCAACTCGTTATTTGTTTGATTATTTTCAGGATTTAGACCGTACTATAGTACTGAAACAGCTCTCATTGAGTCACAAATGATATGCTCTTATCATCCGATCGTGGTTGTATCTCTATGTAGTGCGTTGTTAACTCGTGTAGTGAGTTACCTCCTGTTGTGGATCAATCACGCTGTGTTGTGTGGTGTGAACAGCTAAACAACTTGAACACTCATGATTTCACTGAGAGCAAGTCATGTAGTGTAAACTGCACAGTTCAGCCCGATATTTTAAAATCATGTAGTGTGAACTAGGCTTTAGCAGGCCACCTTGGAACTATCACCCAGACTCAAGTCTCATAGTTACCAGTTGTTATCAGGTAGTAGGCTCCTCAGGCCTCCCTGAAGGTGAATTCACACTTAAGATGGCTATCAGGTATTAGGCCTCACCAGGCCTCCCTGAAGGCGAATTCCCACTTACGCTGGCTAACAGGTAGTAGGCCTTACCGGGCATCAGTTACAGCCAGCCTGACTTACAATCGGGTAGTAGACCTCACCGGACCTCCCTGAAGGTGAGATCCCACATGCTGCGACTCTCAGGTAGTAGGCCTCACTGGGCCTCCCTGAATGTGAGCTCCAAGATATTGTGTCTGTCAGGAGTTCCTACATGCTGTGATTATCAGGTAGTAGGCCCCACCAGGCCTCCCTGAATGGAAACTTTCAGGTAGTAGGCCTCACCAGGCCTCCTTGAAGGTGAGCTCCCACGGACTGTGGTTATCAGGTAGTAGGCCTCACCAGGCCTCGCGAAGGTGAGTTCCCCACATACTGTGGTTATCAGGTAGTTGGCCCCTCCAGGCCTCCATGAATGGGAACTGTCACGTAGTTCAGCCCTTCCTGAAGTTGAGTTCCCTGCATACTGTGATTATCAGGTAGTAGGCCTCACCAGGGGCCTCATTTACAAAACTTTGCGTAGGATTTGCGTCAGAATTGGCGTACGGATGAAACATAGGACGTGCGTACGCACAGAAATATTCGGATTTATAAAACCGTGCGCACGCACATCCTACGCATTTTTCCCTTAATAAATCACAATCATTTCTAAATATAGCGCAGCTTTTGCGGCTTCATGTCACGCCCATAGTTGCCCATAAACAGTCTGTGAAATGCCCACAAGTTAATATTCATCGATTGCGAAATCATGGCAAACACAGAGAGGAAATAAAAAAAAAAACCTAACTTCAGTCAATGTGAAGTAGAAGTTATCGTTGGTGAGGTGGAAAAGAGGAGAAAAATGTTGTTTGTAGGGCACAGTGTGGGCATTACTAATGCCAAAAAGGCACTTGAGTGGCAAAAGGTTGCAGACGCCGTAAATGCTGTAGCCTCACAACCTCTTACTGTGTGGCCGAAATAAAAAAGAAATGGTTGGACATCAAAGTTGAGGCAAAAAGCGTCTAGTCATTAATTCAACCAGAGAGGTTGTCAAGGAGTTGGGAGAAATCAAGACTGTCCTTACTGAAATAAACTGCACAATGAGGGAATTCTTGAATAAATAATATATTTTTTCCACACCTTTTGTTGTGAAGAAGATGCGTTCACTCCGAATCCTTCCATTTGCCACAGCTTCTAAGAGCGCAATATCAGCCATTGTGCGTCATTACACACTGTGATGGGGCATTTTATTTCCATCCATTTAATTGCATCTGACAAACTACAGATGTCGGTTATAATCTACTTGGAAAGAGGAAATAGTTCAGCGCAAATGTAATTTCTTGCAGCTTTCTGAATGGTTGAGACATATGAAGGGGTGGTCAAAATCCATTGCCTCTTCAGCATATATATATCATAATATCCTCTTGAATGATTATGTATTTCTTTTATAAAATCAATAATTAAGTATATTCATTGTTACTTAATCATTTATTGACATAAATGTATTCTTTGTGCTTTTGCTTGTGAAATAATATTCTTAAATGCATGCTGATGACGTACATGCACAAGTCACCAGCTTCTTTTAGGTGCACAAGGCCATTTGTCTCTTTCTCTGGTCTCAGGAGAAAGGTTTATGGATCCTAAAAGGCGTCGTGAACACATATGTCCAACACATATGATACTTCTCTGTACAGATGGTCAAGCTATATTGAGCATTGCTTTATTGAACTTTAATTGTTATATTAAAATGTATTCTTTCTATTATATTTGCTTTCTGAGAAGCAAATGTTATCTGTTTTTCTCCCAAACAAAGTGAATGTTTTACCATTATGTTTTGGTACACTTAACTGATAATAAGACGCTCAGATTCTCTTCAGCCTTGATGGGAGCTCCTATTTGCTAGTGTCCTAGGACCTAGGTGAATGCAGTAACAGTGAAAATAATAGGGAAATAGGGATTTGGTTTATTATGTTTGAGTGTTAAAACATAAAGGGGTCATTGAAGCCAACAGTTTAAGGCACTATTTCTTTGTTGAAGTCTTACTCCAGCTAGACTAAAGTTCAGTGCTAGTCTTCTTAGTTGCAGGTTAAGGAACCACTGCCATTATTGGAGATTGAATGAGTTGTTGTTCTGGACACACTGGCGCCAGCAACCCAAATCTGTGACCTGGAAGGTCATGACGTGCCTCATCGATGGAGACATGTTTCGTCTATCTGTATATGTGTGGAAAATTACTGTGTTTATCTATATCGTAGCCAATGAGAATCATTCAACGTGTAAGCAATGATGTAGCTTAGACCTTAGAAACAGTATAACTGCTGTGATCTTTGTAACTGTAAGGGGGCGCCCTACAAACTCCTGAGTGAGTCTTGAAGCTGACTTCTGCTGATGAAATGGCAAACTATGTTCAGTAAAACTTTCTTTAATTTTTATAATTCCGACTCCGGGTCTTCATTCTTCATATCTGGTTCTGGGTCCTTTAACTGTTAACCCCTAACAGTTTGGTGGAGGATGCGTGGGCAATTATTCTCGGTGACACCCCTGGCAAATCAACAAACAAGGTAGTAAGCTTTTGTTAATTGTTAGGGCTGTCTGATTGGAAGAGATTTTGAAGGAGGTCGGGAGAGTCTTCACTCCGATGAGGCGAGTGAAGAAGTTAATTATACTAAAGTTTAAAGTATAAAATGAAGTCGCTAATAGCATTGTTTAAGGTTTAAAGTTAACAAGAGCAGACAGCGCAAGCGAAGCGTGCTTTGTGGGGGCCCCACTGGGCATTGTTGGTGTAGCAACACCCCAGCAAAGTACGTCCCTGGATTGGGTTTAAGTTCCAGGGCACCGCGAACCTACTCTATCTCTTCCATCTCAGATAGGGGTACCCTGAATTTAGTGGATTAGGCAGTTAGGGATACTAACAAAAACTGGTTGTTTGCCAGGGATGCATCAGGAATGATTTCGAAAAATAAATAAAAAGTTGGGACCCAAATTGGCGTGGACCAGTATATGTAACTGTGATTTTGCAGTATACTTTGCAGTTTCATCACGCAGAAGCCAAGCTGAGTTGTTCAAAGATTGCCGCCTCTATTTCTGCAATAACTTCAGGTGAGTATGAACTATGATTAAGATATGGCAGAAAAATTGGATAACTTAATCAGTAATCTGAACAGTCCTAAAACAAATAGTGCGACAGAAGAGAGCAAATGCTGTAAACAGCTGTGCTCTGAAGCCCTCACTTTGAAGAAATTTGCAGAAATTATTAAGTAAATGGTAGTCAGGGTTTTGAGTCTGATTGGAAATTTAAATGACAACTTGACTGGTTATAAAGAAACTGAAAGATGAAATTGTTTAGCCTCTTATTGCTAATGATCATTACAAAAAGCAAGTAGAATAAATTCTGGGGCGGGAATAATTTCCCTAGGCAAGTGATTAAAGTTAAACTGAAACTTTGTGAAAACAACTTAGAAATATTTTGAGCATTTCGATGCAGCTTCTGAAAATTAATGTTCTGTCAATAATAATGATGAAGATTATGATTGGGCTATTGTGATTAAATCCGCCACCGGCGGACTGTAAAAGAATAAGAGAACTGCTTATCAGTGGCTCTGTGTGCATTCCTGAATGGGACACACTGCTTCAAGAGTGTGCAATAAGTTGGAGCAGATAGAGAGTGTTTTAATTGTGGTCAGCAGGATTATTTAACACGTAACTGTAAATGCCCACAGAAAAGGTGTTTTAAATGTGACAGACAACACATTTCTGGTATTAATGTGGGTTTGGAAGTAGATCCGTGTTTAAATGACGACATTAACATTTTTTGTCTTAGAAATAAGAAATAAAAACAAGGTCAAAAGATTGAAGTCTTAAAGTGAGTCCTTTTGAAGAAAAGATCTATAATAGTAATTTTTATAGTGAAATAATGAAATACAGTTTGATGTAAATTGAATGACTCCAACAAATGCGAGTTGCAAAATATATCAAAGTAACTAATAGGATGGTTGTGTTTTAATTAAACATTTTAAAAAGGTTTTAGATGATATAGAGAGACTAATCGCACAGATGATTTACAATAACTGCAAAAGTATCACAAGCAGAGAGTGCTTGCCTCGTCAAAGTTAGTGTGAATCCTAATTGGAGACTGATAAACTCCAAGAGAAAACTTAAGTCAAATATTAAACTATGGTTGAGAACTTGACGATTAAAATTGAGATTGAGAAATGAGAAACGTTATTGAGAACTAGAATAATTATTTTTATTTAAGAACAAATAAGCAGAAGCAGTACTTTATTAGCAGTTGTTGAATGCTGATTAAACAAACAACTTGAGAAGTTGACCATGAAAGAACTAGAAGCTGATGTTTAGCTTTCAAAAAGATAAGTTTGTTTTGGGCTGTAATGTAACAGTTTGCTTATCTGAATCTGATGTGTACTGTGGCTGAAAACTGCCAATGCAACAGAGACTCAATCTGAGAGGAAATTAGTAATGCCTAAATTCCCTGATGTGGGCAAACGACAAATTTAAATAACATGTTTATTTGAAACCGTATGTAATTTCTGGCAAAGATGCCTTAAGCTGGAATAGAATATAAAGTTTGATGTTAGAGGTTTATGAGCGTGCAGTACCAGTCCTGAATACCTCACAGTCTCTCTCTCATTCAATGTCAGCTAAAGATGTTATCTGAGCCTGTGTCATTAGTGATAATAAGCTATTTGTATTAAAACACAGTGTTTCAGTTGAAGATCATAGACACAGAGATGTTAAGAGAAATCATTGCCATTCAGAGGCAATTTGTATTTTAAATGTTTTAAAAGTAAAACTGAAGGACTTTCAAGAAGTCATTAACATAATAATAGACGAAACTAGATACATCTTTGACTAGGTTGTTTGTGAACCAATAACCTCTTTGTCTGAAGATCTTAGTCCCCACCATGAAACGGGGGCGGGGCTGATGGCTCCGCCTACAGATGAAGTGCACTGAATGTATGGTTGTGATCTAAATCCACTGAGTAGCTAGTTGCTGCTTTTAAGATGGTTGATGGATTTAAGTGATTGAATACTGTTGTTATTAACCTGTCTCCCTGTGTTACAACTATTAGGCAGTCCGAATGGCCCTGGTGACTCTTGAATATTTTTCCTAAGCTCCAGAAACAACAGATTTTGTTGAAGAAAACGGTTTTGAGAAAATGGCGGTTACCATGTGTGCACGAGTGGCTACTCAGAGACGGGTAATGATCCTCTTTTGGCCAGCGGGGGACGACCTAAGGCAGGGGGTCACGCAGACACTGGGCATCTCCTGATTATGTGAGGTTGGGTATGAGAGTGGACGGGTGTCTGCGAGGCCAACAGCATCCTGTATCGTTAGGGGGGATGGAGCTGTGAGGAGTGACGGCAGTCTGCCCCAGGAACGCAAGTCCCTCTATCCCACTCACCAGAAACCGCATTCACTGTATGGCTTGTTTCTCATTGTGACAGGCTCTGTGTATGCCAGAGGACCACACCCTGATGGAGATTATAGATAAAGAGCTAACAGGAATTGGGCTTTCGGGGTTCAGTCGGGGCCATGAAGGGATTCCCATTTGTTGTTGTGGAGACAGTAACAAAACCTTTGGATGCCGGTTGCCTTATGGGCAAGGAAAATTATATTGTAGATTTAGAATATGTCTAACATAGTTTGACTCCTGAAGGTCGTTAGACATGGTGGTGACTAAAGATGAAGACCGCTTTTGTAGATTTAAGAAAAGTCTGGATAACAAAGGTGAATGGTCAAAGGATACTGTAATGAGTTTAAATGTTGTCTAAGTTACAGTCTTAGGAGGCTGTTAAAAAGATTATTTTGTTATAGTGAGAGAGACTTGAGTGGAGGAAGGGATGGAAACTGTGTCCGTCTTTCTGTTTTGGCCTGCTAAAGAAAGCTTAAACAAAATAATGTTAATGAACCAAAACAACCCAGCTGACTGTCTAAAAGTAAATGAATAATAGCAGGCATGCTTTGAAACTGGTTTAGAGACCATAAACAATTAAATAAAAGCTACAAGAAAAAAATGTTGATTACTAAACTGTAAAGAAATATTGTTGGTTTAACTTAAAAAAGTAAGTAACCTGGGTTGCCTTAAAATTTTAAGTTGATTGAACTGGAAAAAGTGAGTTAATACAATGAAGGAGATCATTTTGAGTTTCTGAGGATTTAAATTAATAAGTTCTCAACTAAATAAATTATTATGAAGTTGATTTGACAAAAGAAAATATGTTGTAATAACAAATCTTGAAACTATTTTTACAGTGTATGAATGTGTGTATATTTTTGGTGACGGCACGTTTTATATGTGTTAGTTTGGGGACTATTATTTCCTGATTTTGAGGATATTGTGTCATTAACCTCTGGAATGAGTGTTTTAACATTACAGATGGGTTAAGTGGAATGACAAACTTTTAAAAAGTTGACATTTCTGAGTCAATCTGATGAAAAGACAATACAGAACATGGGACTAGCTTTAATTGGAGTGATTTTCCAGCTCTGTCTGCTATTGGCAGTCCCTCCAGAAAAACGCGATTATGCGATCGCTGAAATCAATGCAAAATCAGCCAAAGTCCGCATATTTATGCGGGGGCCGCATTTTTTTCAAATACGCCTCACTTTCGCCGCATAAATTGCCGATTTCCGTGCAAAATATGTGGGGTTTGCATAATTTCATAATCCTCGCATTTTCGTTGCAAAAAAAGTCACATGTATCTTAGCAGAAAGTTGAAAAATCTTGCGTTTGCTTCACACAAGAGCAGCCATTTCCCCCTGTTTCCATGGGAACGTTATGAAGTGACGCAATTACGCGACGCCAGACAGACTCACGGAGGCGATTGGCATCTCACAAATCGAACTCGTATAACTGTCTGTCGAACGTTCTACTGTCACATTGTTACTTAATAAACAACATAAGATAAAAGTAGTAGCATCAAACAGAAATTACCCGCACACATGGGGTGTTCGACAGTTCAACAGGGAGCGCGCAGCTCTTAAAGGGGCCACACCTTATTTACACTCTTACAGTCTGAAATAAAACAAGATGAGAAATTAAATATTCCCAGCACTTTCTATGATGTAGTATGCTTGTTTATCAAAGGAAGTAATAAGAAATGACTCTTATATTAACAGGATGTTGGGGGAATCACTTTTTTTCTCTTTTTCATCAAACCGCAATTTTTGCAAGTTCCCTCAATTTTTGTAAATTCCAGCAATTTCATCGCATAAAATTGCATAAATATCCCACATATTCCATCGCATTTTTAAAGAAAACTGGCCGCATAATCAATCAATTTTTGCCCGCAACAATCACAAAAAAAAAAACTCCGTGTTTTTCTGGAAGGACTGAATACTAGGTAAATGTTAAATATAAATCGCAAATTTTTTCACAAATTTTTGGAAATTACCACCACAAAATCAGTCATTTTGATCGCAAAAATCACAAAAAAAAATCGTGAAATCCTGGAGGGACTGTATTGGTAATTATAAATACTTTTGTCATTTATGATATTGTTCTGAATTACTCTCTGGATTAGTATGTTAAATAAACTGGAATTGTAAAGTTGAAGATTGTCGTCCATTATGGGGTAAAAACTCTTCTCTAAATTCAACTGAGGGTCTACATTTAAATAGACGACTATATGGGATCTTAATGATAAACGTAAATAAAAGAAATTATAGACTTGACGGCAGAGAGACAAAGTGACACATTGGCTGAGTCACTATCCAAATTATCCAGAGTGAGCTCCCTCATTTTTTTATGAAAGGCCGGTGGGCGAACAAAGGAGTGAATATAACTTCTAAAAAAAACTGTTATTTCTCAATCCATTGAATGGATGTTTGACATTAGATGTCTAAGAAAACTACAATTTAGTTAATGAAGGTTAAATGAGAAAGCAGCTTTATGGCTGTCTTAGAGGTTGCGATGTGAGTAAGATAATATTTTCGTTTCTGTAAAACTGTAAAGATAAGTGGGACTGAGACGATACTGTTAATATTTTTAGACTTCTATTTTTCTAATATTCTTTAGACTAACCATTTGATAGACAAATATTGTGTAAAGCAGTTATAAGGAAAAATAAAGTTGAAATTAATGATAAGAAACCAAGGGTATTGAAGAATTAATAAAATAATTTCCCTAACGAGGGAACTCTAAGTGTCACTAGGCTGACAGCGGTGAGAGACTTGTTGGAAGAGGGAAGTGAAAAACAAAAAGGTTGTTTTGTGAGATATGTTTGTGTGGATTGTAAGCAAACAATTATACTGGTTAGATGAGGAGTGTAGGTAAATAGGGAAAGATAGAAGAAATATAGGTTAAATTAAGTTTAAATGGTATGAAATATTTCAGAATAAAAATAAGGCATTGTATGATTAACAGGGTTTAACGTGATATAAAGATAAGGGTTTAACGTGATATAAAGATAAGGAATGGACAAAAGCTTTATCAAGCAGAATGGGGAAAATTCTGTATTTTAGTGGTAAAATAATAATTAAACTGATGATGTGGATTTGTTTTATTTTATTTCTATTTTTGAAACAATAATAATAAAACAGGTGTAAGATGTTATACAATTAAACTGATACATGCTTTGTGACCGTAAACTGATTGATAATTTCAGTAAAGACGTAAAAGTGCTTGAATCGATTATAAGTAATCTTATTAATATTTTATTTTTTGTTGTTATATTTTTGTTAGACAACCATTGTGTTTTGAACCTAAAGGGTCTATAAAGGGGGTAGTGAAAATAATGGATTAACTATCCAACATTGTTTATGATAAAAGGATTTGAAAATTATGGTTTTAAATAAATTAATAAATAATAGGGCTCATATTCTGGTATTTATAATTATAGACAATGTCCTTATTTAGGATCTGAGTAGTGATTGCGGGTCTAGCCCATGCTAGGAATACAGCAACAGTGCTTGTTTATTTAGCCCGGCTTCCAGAGTATAAATCTGTACTTGTTTCGTAATCAGTTATGTGTTTTATAAAAATGTTAACCTGACTGATAAACTGAGGAAGAATGACATTGATGTCCTGTTGTGAGTGGAAGGTGGGAGAGCCTCTTAATGGGGACTGGAATTTTTAGTATCCAGCTTGTCCGTGACGAGGTGAAGAGACAAGTGTGACCCGTCAGGGGATCATGCGTCACCACTCCCCCTTCCGTAGTGACCTCACTGGTTAGACCAGACGTGGCGGTATTGGACCCCACATTGGTCTAAAACGGGGGACTGAAGGGGTGGTCAAAATCCCTTGCCTCTTCAGCATATATATATCATAATATCCTCTTGAATGATTATGTATTTCTTTTATAAAATCAATAATTAAGTATATTCATTGTTACTTAATCATTTATTGACATAAATGTATTCTTTGTGCTTTTCCTTGTGAAATAATATTCTTAAATGCATGCTGATGTACATGCACAAGTCACCAGCTTCTTTTAGGTGCACAAGGCCATTTGTCTCTTTCTCTGGTCTCAGGAGAAAGGTTTATGGATCCTAAAGGCGTCGTGAACACATATGTCCAACACATATGATACTTCTCTGTACAGATGGTCAAGCTATATTGAGCATTGCTTTATTGAACTTTAATTGTTATATTAAAATGTATTCTTTCTATTATATTTGCTTTCTGAGAAGCAAATGTTATCTGTTTTTCTCCCAAACAAAGTGAATGTTTTACCATTATGTTTTGGTACACTTAACTGATAATAAGACGCTCAGATTCTCTTCAGCCTTGATGGGAGCTCCTATTTGCTAGTGTCCTAGGACCTAGGTGAATGCAGTAACAGTGAAAATAATAGGGAAATAGGGATTTGGTTTATTATGTTTGAGTGTTAAAACATAAAGGGGTCATTGAAGCCAACAGTTTAAGGCACTATTTCTTTGTTGAAGTCTTACTCCAGCTAGACTAAAGTTCAGTGCTAGTCTTCTTAGTTGCAGGTTAAGGAACCACTGCCATTATTGGAGATTGAATGAGTTGTTGTTCTGGACACACTGGTGCCAGCAACCCAAATCTGTGACCTGGAAGGTCATGACGTGCCTCATCGATGGAGATATGTTTCGTCTATCTGTATATGTGTGGAAAATTACTGTGTTTATCTATATCGTAGCCAATGAGAATCATTCAATGTGTAAGCAATGATGTAGCTTAGACCTTGGAAACAGTATAACTGCTGTGATCTTTGTAATAGTAAGGGGGCGGCCTACAAACTCCTGAGTGAGTCTTGAAGCTGACTTCTGCTGATGAAATGGCAAACTATGTTCAGTAAAACTTTCTTTAATTTTTATAATTCCGACTCCGGGTCTTCATTCTTCATACCTGGTTCTGGGTCCTTTAACTGTTAACCCCTAACACATACGTCATACGTTATTTTATCAAAAATAAAACAAACTAAAGACATACGCATGAATGCCATGATTCCAAAGCTGATGAAGACATTTTTTACTATGAAAACAACTTTCCCCAGTCTATCTATCTATCTATCTATCTATCTATCTATCTATCTATCTATCTATCTATCTATCTATCTATTTATCTAATTGTATCTATATCTGCTCCGCCAGACGGACACATTGGCAAGAATATCAGTTTTGTACATTATTTCGTTCTGTTTACCATCTTATTTATAAGGATGAATTGTATAACCTGACCATATTATTGCAGAACACATTTCACTTTTCTTTTTGGAAATATGTGTTACAATTTGCATTTCTGTTACAGATCGATCAAACGGGTGTTCGTGTAGGCTGTTAATTGTAAGACTTGCTTTGTGAAGTCTTCATGTTATTTATGAGTATTTATTTTACACAACCGTCAAGTTTCGCACACTTTCACATGTTTTTTCCAACTGCCAACGGTGTCGCCATTTCTCATTTCACCCGTTTTTGTGCATACGCCTGGGTCAGAGCTTGCGTGAAGGAACGCACATTTTCCCATCAAGTTTGCTTTTTATAAATACCAATTATTGCATAGAGAGCGGCGTACGCCTTCTTTTGTGCATACGCAACATTTATAAATGAGGCCCCAGGCCTCCCTGTGAGTGGTTTCCTGTTGCTGGGTTCAGGAAGCTAGTGGCCTCCTCGACTAAAGTTTTCATTCTCTGCTACTGGTTCCCTCCTAGAACCTCTTTTCTTGCCTACAGCCTGGTTTGGCCTTCACAGGACTCCTCAATGTTTTGAAACACAAAAACTGGGTAGAACTGTGGATCGAGTAGAGAAACTCCCTTCGCTGGCAAGGGTTGGAAAGCACTATGCTGAGTCATACTCTCCGGGCCGAGTGGTTCACTGCCAGCTTTGCAGTCCCTCGGGTTGGATGCCTTACCTAAAGGCAAGTGTCCAAAGGCTCTGTCTTCGGAAAGACAGGAAGTGGCCAGAATAAGTATCTATGTAACTGCCAGGTCAGGCCATGCTGGTGGCATTTCGGGTGGCTGGGGCAGTGTGACCTGAGGGTGAGTGGTTCTCGCGTTTCATTTGAATTAGCTGGTTTTGTCACTGCCACCTGGCATGCACTCGCATGCACGCATGGCGACGTGGGTTAGCGTTCCCCAAAGCGTCATTCGTTGTAGTGGAAGTTCCCTTTCGAAAGGGAACATCTCAGGACTGTAACCTATGTGTCCCAAGAACAGGGAACACTGCCCAAGAACAGTCCCAAACAGTCCCTTCAGATGAAAGGATATTGTCATGTTTGAAAGGCGCCCTTTTATACTTCCGGGTCATATGTTAGTCATTCACATTAATGAGTCACAGGCTGCCACCGGTCAATGTGATTGACCAGCCCGTTCTCATCCTTCAACGTCATATAGAACGCTATATGCAAAAACGGCGCTATACTACGCATATGGCACCCTTTATCGTTAATATAACACGCGAACCCAAGACGTTATAAATCCTTTAGCATGAATGTGACACGCACACCCTACCCCACACCTAAACTTAGCCCTCACAGCGCGTGTTATATTAACGATAACGTGTGCCATGCGCGTAGTATAGCGCCGTTTTGTCATATAGCGTTCTATATGACGTTAAAGGATGAGAACGCGTTGGATTGACGTAATTTGATTGTGATTTCAGACACCTGTCACGCCTGAGGCGTACCCATTACTTTGTACTTTTAAAGCAAAGTATTTAGTCACACACACACAAAAAAAAAAAAGTTTGTGATAATCGCTTTAGCATCGAATCGCAGCCCTCTGAATCGTAATCGAATTGTGAGGTGCCTAGAGATTCCCGCCCCTATTTTACACACACATTTGATTTGGCGCTCGTTTAACACTGGATGGCCTTCACACCTATGACAATTTGACATGTCCAATCCACCTAACCTGCATGTCTTTGGACTGTGGGCGAAACTGGATAAAACCCACGCTGACACGGGGAGAACATGCAAACTCCACACAGAAAACACTCCTTACTGTGAGTCGACACTGCTACAGTCACCGTCTGATTATGAGTATTTTAAAACACACACACACATATGTGTGTGTGTGTGTGTGTGTGTGTGTGTGTGCGTGCGTGTGTGTGTACAGGAGGCTTCATTTTTCTTAAGTTTGAAGAAGAAATGTATTTACAATTCTGCTGAACTGAGAACTGGATGATAAACTTTCCCTAATGGTAAAATTCCTCAGGTCAGTGATAAAAAACAGAAACGTGAAAGGCAAATGCGCCATAACTCTCACCAGACTGTCAGTATCCAGTGAACCAACACGATTGTCTGCAGAGAAAACACACGCACAGTGCAGCAAATGAGTAAATGTACAGATATATTCCCTAGAAACAGGCCGTGGCTCAAAACCTAGTGAGAATTCAGAGCTATCTGGGGTATCTCTAAAATACAAAATTTGTCACAGGCTTTTCTAAAAGAATCAAGATATGAACCAATACAAAAGGACAATTCTGGGACAACTCCCACTTTATGTGCCTTTAAGACTTAAGGGTAATTTAATACATTAATAATTTGATACATTAATATTAATAAAGTACATATATTCACATTGTACTTATATTTTAACCTGCATATAATTACATCTGTAATTCATTTCTGTACTTACATCTATAATTACTGTTGACCCTTTACACCCACCCCTGAACCAGCATTTAAACTTAACCATACCATGAAAACTATCTCTAACATTACCCATATCTCAAAAGTGCAGTGTTTTGCAATACAACATGAACACAATAAGCATGTTGTACAAACAATTATTTTAACTTATTTTTACCTAAGTAAATATTGCTTAAAGAAAGCTAAAATGTGTAACCCAATTGGTACTAAATAAAGATTTTGCCCGGCCAACTGTGATACACTTCTGAATGCATCTATATGATGAATGCACAGAAAATGCTGTTTAGGTAAACAGTTTAGGTTTTGAAACACAGAATCAGGATTTGCGACTAGAATCAGGGAAGCACATTTGAGGAAATAACGTAAGACATAAAACTGACAAAAAGTTGCTTTAGAATGATGAATTATGTATTTATTGATGTTTTTATTTGATATTTCCTGTTTCATAAAGTGTACAAAAAACTTTTTACATAAAAAAACAACAACCTCTTCCTTTTGATCTTTCAGTTTTTTTATGGATCATTTAACAATAAATTACAAACTATACAACACATATAAATAAAAATAATAAATTACCTTGAGACTTATGGCTGGTATTTCCATTGTTTCACTGCCACTTTTCGATTAAAAGTTCCTCTGTAGTTTCAGTATTTCACAAAGGAAGAATAAAACACTTTCATCATAACTGTGTGTAACAGAAGTTAGTCCAGTGCTCTGAAGTCACTGCAAACACAAACCATGTGACACTAGCCTGATCAGAGCCATGTGACTACACCTCCCACTTATTCTCATTACTCCATGTGAGAGCTAGCTGTTACAAATAGCTGCACAGGTCTGACAAAAAAAAGGCCAGACTTCCTATGGATTTCTATAATTGTTGTTTTCTCTCTCTCTCTCTCTCTCTCTCTCTCTCTCTCTCTCTCTCTCTCTCTCTCTGCGCATGCGTGGGCGTTTGTGGAGCGTGTGTGAGAGCGTGAATTTTGAGCGCGTGTATTTGTTTCTTTCTCTTTGTGTTTTTTCTTTCGTTTTTTTCTTTCTTCTTTCTTTTGAATTTGTTTGTTTCACTTGTTTTTTGTCTTGTGTGGTGTTTATTTGTGCTGCCTGCTTTCTTGGAAAGCATGGCAGCTCAGGCTGGTACTGGGCTCGATGTTTTAACACGCCGTCACGGAGTTAAGATCGTATCCGTGGCGAGTGTAGAAACTTGTTGTCTGGGTGTAGGAGAGATTGTTGGTCACCAAAACATTCTCTCCGCATCCAGAATGAATGGTGCGACCGTGATTTTTTTAAACTCGGTGGAAAGAGCAAATGAGGTAGTTGCGAGAGGCATAATCATTGATGAAATACTTACACCTGTTCTACCGCTGTTGTTACCGTCAAAAAAAATCACAATATCAAATATCCCTCCGTTTCTCAGTGATGATATTTTGAAACAAGCACTATCAAGGTATGGGAAGTTGGTTTCACCGATTAAGAAGATCACGATCGGGTGCGAGTCTCCTTTATTGAAACACATAGTTTCATTCAGGAGATTTGCGTTCATGATCATCAAAGATGACGCGGAATTGGACTTGGCTCTAAATTTTCGTGTGGATGATTTTGAATATGTTGTGTTTGTTACCACTGATAAAATGAAGTGTTTTGGATGTGGTAAATCGGGCCATTTAATACGTTCATGTCCTGATAAGAGTGCAGCTGGAGGTAGTGCTTCAACTAAAGATAAGCCTGCGTCTGAATTGGCTGAGGTCGGTCTGGCTGAAGCAGTGCCGACTGTGGATATACCTGTTGGGGAAGGAGCATCTGTTGAGGGGCCTGTGGAAGCCGGATCGACCTCGGTGGAATCATTAAATGAAGGTAGGGACACTTCTTCAGAAACTGTTGCTGCAAAAACTGTTTTGTTGAACAGTGATGTTGAAAACATGGGCGATGTGTCTGATATAGAAACAGAGAGTAGGCTGTTCAAAGTGCCAACAAAACGGAAACATGTGGAAAAGATCAGTCACATAAAGTGTTTTAAAAAAGGTGAGGTGGTCGAGGGTGATGAGGATCAGAAAGAGTCAGAAAGTGGAAGTGAAATGTCTGACTCGAGTACAGTGTTGTCACAGAGTGAAGCTGCTATAAGCAGAAGTTATGATGTTGATGACATAAAACGTTTCCTTAATACCACAAAAAACAAAAGGGGTGTGGTTGTAAAGGATTATTTTCCTGACTTGAATCAGTTCTATAACAAAGTGTTGTAGAGTGAGTTTTTGTAGATTAACCTGTAGGGGGCAATCTAATGTATTTTGGCTTTGTGCTTAAGAGTAGCAAAGAAGAAACTGTTAGGAGACATGTGTTCCACCTGAGCTGTGTCTGAAACCGCTCACTCGTTCACTCATTCACTAATCCCTATATAGTGTATGGCATTTGAGTGCACTATATCTGCAAGGAGTGAATGGAGATGAAGTGAGTGAATTCGGACGCTGACGTTTACACTGTGCGTCGGAGAGTTGGAGCTGTCGCAGAAAAGGCTTCGTCACGCGTACTGATAAAACTCCTTTTATCTTACATTACCTACTTTATAAAATAATATTAACAACAATAACAATCATAATGACTTTATTTTGTAATTATACCTCCGTGCCAGCTTTGTAGTTTTCATCGACTGAAATTGTACATTAACTCTCACGTTCACAGATGACGTGTCGTCGAGCGCCTCCGGCGACCGTTATTATGTTCAAAACGACGATTAACGGATATTTTTCAAATCCTCCACTGGATGTAATGTAATCTCTGGTTTAAACTTGCTCGCGCCGAACTTTCATGCGCGCTCAGTTCTCTCCGCATTGGATTGTGGGAAATAGGGCTTCAGCAAGTGTACATCGAATGTACACTCGAATTCAGAGAGGATTGTGGGTAAAAGTAGTGAATGAATGTAGGGAATGATGTCGTTCACTCAGAATTCGGACACCACTACAAAATGGCCGACACCCGATATAGTGCACTATTTAGTGGATAGGGAGCGATTTCAGACACAGCTCTGGACTGTGCTCAAGTGTACTGCTGGCTTGATGTGCTTTGAGTAAATGAACTGCATTGAACGGATTTGTCTCCTGCAAGTTATTACATTTTGGCAACGAGGATGAAAGCAAGGAAAGAAACGCCTTGAAGAAAAAAAAAAGTGTTGGAAGGTGAATAAGTTTATTCCATACAAGTTGGAGCTTGGGAAAAGAAGATGGCCAACATGGTAGGAACAGTCTCACCTTTTGATAGTCAATCTCAGTCTTGGGAGGAATATTGTGAGATCTTGCAGCATTTCTTCGAGGCAAATGAATTACAGAAGCAGACAAACAAAGGGCTATATTGTTGAGCACTGTAGGAAGTCAAACATACAGTCTACTGAGGAATTTGCTGAGCCCAAGTTAAACCAGGAACAAAGACATTTGGTGAATTAGTAGAATTGCTTAAAGAGCACTTCAACCCAAAACCTAGTGAAATTGTTGCAACGGTTTAAATTCAATTCAAGGTCAAGAGAAGAGGGGGAAACTGTACTTGAATATGTAGCAGTATGAGGAAATTGGCTCATGATTGTAACTATGGAGAAAAAGTTGACAGAAATGCTTCGGGATAGACTGGTATGTGGCATAAATGATGATCGATTCAACGTAGACTGTTGGCAGAAGCGGATCTAACTTTTGAAAAGGCTTTGAAAGTAGCTCAAGCAATGGAAACGGCCAATAAGGATGTAAGGGATTTGCAAGTTAAACGCTCAGAAACATCCATGTCCATGAGAGTGCATAAAACATCAGTGAAGCAAGAAGAAAGTCAAGGCAGAGCATGTTATAGATGTGGAAGTTTGCAACATTTGGCCAATGAGTGTAGATTTGTTTCTGAGAAATGTCACCAATGTGGGAAACAAGGGCACATAATGAAAGTCTGCAAATCAAAAAGTTCCAGCAGAGACACAAACTTTCAAGGGGGAGAAAGACGTAAGAGAGCTGTGACAAGAGGAGGACAGAGATCGTATTATGTGGCAGAGAGGAAAAAAGTGCATCTGATGAAGAGGGTATTTTTACAGTTCACAGTTTCAAAGAAACCGAGATTCCGAAGGTTGCTCCACTGACTATTACATTGGCGGTTAACGAGTCAAGCATACCTTTGAAGTGGATACCGGTTGTGGTGTGACTGTGATGAATGGGTCCAATTTTTTCCAAATTATGGACAAAGCATAAAATTCCAGAATTAAAGACCTGTTCTTTGAAGTTGAAAACCTATACTGGTCAAACCTTAGCAGTGTTGGGTTCTGCGCAGGTGGAAGTTAGACACAAAGGAGTCTTGAAGAAGTTACCAGTAGTGGTAGTACCTGGAACAGGACCCAATCTATTGGGTAGAGGATGGATTAAAGAATTTGGCATGGAATGGGAAGCCATACATAAGATTCAAGGGATGGAAAATATAACCTTGACTGAAGTGCTTAGCCAACATTCAGAGTTGTTTAAAGAGGAATTGGGTGAATTGAGAGGCCCACCGGCCAAAATTTATGTGGACAAGGAAGCGGTCCCCAGATTTTTCAAAGCCAGACCCGTTCCTTATGCTATGAAGACAAAGGTAGAAGCTGAAATAGAACGCCTGTTGAAAGAAAAAATCATAGAACCGGTTAAACACTCTGAATGGGCTGCCCCTGTAGTGCGGTTTTAAAATCGGATAACACTGTGCGACTATGTGGTGACTATAAGCTAACAGTGAATAGAGTTTCAAAGTTGGAACAATATCCCATTCCTCGAATAGACGATTTGTTTGCAACATTGTCAGGTGGGCAAAAGTTTACCAACCTGATATGAGCCATGCTTACCACCAGATTGCCTTAGATGCAGAGTCCAAGAAATATGTCACAGTGAATACCCACAAGGGCCTATTTACTTACCGTGTTTTACCCTTTGGAGTTTCTTCTAGTCCTGCCATCTTCCAGAGGACCATTGAGGGTGTACTGCAAGGTATTCCGTATGTGGCGGTTTCCCTGGACGACATCCTGGTGACTGGTCGTAATGATGAGGAGCATCTCCAAACACTCGCAAGGGTATTGAGAAGATTGCAGGAAGCAGGACTGCGATTGAAACGGAGCAAATGTTCCTTCATGGAGAAAGAGGTAACATTTTGGGCCATAAAGTAGATGAGACTGGACTCCATCCAGTACCAGAAAAGGTAACTGCCCTTCAGAATGCTCCCGCACCAAAGAATGTGACAGAGTTAAAGGCCTATTTGGGACTGTTAAATTACTATAATAAGTTCTTACCCAACTTGTCTACCATTTTAGCCCCTGTGCACAAACTGCTGCGAAAAGATGAAAAATGGAACTGGGGGGGGGGGGGGGGGAAGAAGCTGCTTTTGCTCAGTCCAAGGAAATGATCAACTCAGTTCAAGTTCTGGTTCATTATGACCCCCAGAAGGATGTGATTTTATCCTGTGATGCTTCTCCTTATGGCCTAGGTGCAGTTCTTCACATAAGATGCCAGATGGTAGTGAGAGACCCATTGGATTTATGTCAAGGACTTTGAATCAGGCTGAGCGGAATTATTCACAGTTGGACAAGGAAGGGTTGGCCATTATGTTCGGTTTGCAGCGCTTCCACAAGTATTTGTATGGTCGGAAGTTTACCATCGTTACGGACCATAAGCCCTTGTTGTCCTTATTTAATGAATTAAAAGCTGTTCCCAAATGTCATCTCCTAGGATCCAGCGATGGGCTGTGACACTGAGAGCCTATGAGTACAACATCATCTACAAGCCAGGTAAAGATCATGGAAATGCAGATGCTTTAAGTCGGTTACCATTGTCAACAGAACCAGACATGGAACAGGAGGAAAGAGTTCTGATGCTGGAGAATGCAGACATAACCTTGATAACTGCAGAACAAGTGAGAGGGTGGACGCAGAAAGATCCGATATTATCCCCGAGTGAGAGAAATGGTGTACAACATGGTGGGCATGAGTTAATTGGAACAGAGTTTGATCCTTTTACATCAAGAAAAGATGAATTAAGTGTACAGGATGGTTGTGTGCTCTGGGGGGCCCAGAGTCATCATTCCCAGTGTGGGTAGATCAGAAGTCTTGAAACAACTGCATCAGTGCCATCCAGGAGTGTGCAGGATGAAAGCTATGGCCCGGAGTTATGTGTGGTGCCTCAAGTTAGATCAAGATGTAGAGAGGTTGGTTAAAACTTGTCATCTGTGCCAAGAGCACAGGAACGTTCCAGCTGTAGCCCCACTGCATCCGTGGAATTGGCCAGAGAAACCATGGCAAAGATTGCATGTGGATTATGCTGGACCATTCATGGGAAAAATGTTCTTGGTCTTAATTGATGCACATTCGAAATGGATGGATGTGTATCCCGTGAACTCAGCCACATCTGCTGCCACCATTGAATGTTTGCGTAAAAGTTTCAGTAATCAGGGACTACCAGAACTTATTGTATCAGACAATGCTACTTGTTTGGTTAGTGCTGAAGTTAAAGAGTTCCTGAACAAAAATGGAGTACAGCATGTTCCTCTGCACCTTATCATGTTCGAGTAATGGGTTAGTGGAGCGGGCCGTACAAATTATTAAAGGCATGTTAAAAAAATGTGTTGAAGGATCAATTGCAACTAAATTGGCCCGAGTGTTGTTCAGCTATAGGATTACTCCCCAGACTACCACCGGTCTCTCTCCCGCTGAAATGTTACAAGGACGAAAATTGCGGTGCTCTCTGGACTTTTTTTGCATCCTGATTTGACTAGGAAGATTAAAAACCAACAACAAAAGCAAAAAGCATATCAAGACAAGAAGGCCCATGAACGTAGTTTTTGTGTGGGATATCCAGTGCTGGTTCGCAACTTTAGCTATGGACCGAAATGGATTCCGGGAAACATAGAGACTGTGACTGGACCAGTTTCTTATAAGTGATGCTGGGCGATGGGAGAGTGGTCCGAAGACATGTGGATCAGATTCATGGCCGACAGGAATTGCTTGTGAAACATTCCAGGG
>NW_024121677.1:2537099-2586369 GCF_016745375.1 Pimephales promelas
CTCAATAACAGGATAGGATGCTGAAATGAAGAGTTATTTTATGTGTTTATCAGCACAAGATGATATAGTGGAGATCTGTTATTGTTTAAAGCAGAACTAAGTAACTTTTTTTACCTTAACTGAACAGCTTTGGAGTCATTGTAATGTTTATATTACTGATTTCGTGTTGAATGGTGATCGTCTCGCACCCCCCTGGTGCCTATGAGCCGCAAAACCACCCTTGCAACTTTAGGCCGGCGGCCCGTCGGCCTCAGTGTTAGGAAGTATCGTGAGATTTCAGGTCTCGCGAGGTAACGAATTGCTTTACGACACTATACGAGCACACGCATGCGTACACGCCCCCATCCATCCAGGAGCCGGCTAGCTATAAGAAAAAGGTAACGCTAGATATTGAATTCTTCAAGTTTTCGTGATGGCTGATGTAAAAGAAGAAGAAGAAAGCTCGGAAGTGTTTATCAGAGGAACAAAGAAAGAGAAAACGGACCGGCTTTTTCAGAATAGATAGAACTGAAAGAAAGCGAAGCCTGCAAAATCGATGCTGACCTGGCCTTCTTGCTGTTGCACTTGTAAGTATCTTTATAATAAACTGTGTTTAATGTTTGTATTTCTTGTAATTGTGACCTCGGGAGTCGGGATGTTTGCTATTGTCTGTTTTTTTTATTATTATTATGCTCGCTGTCTGTTACCGGCTTACGTTAGATACTGTAACTTAGATGTTAGCATTTTCATTAGCAAACAAACTTGCTTGTTTTCTGTAAGTTAGTGTTTTGTCCGTTCCTCTAGCAGGGTTTATTTGTGTTTCTCAGATCGCCTATAAATCGATATGAAATTCTACAAATTATGCATTAGTTTAGCTTGTCGTCAGCCTCAGAATTAGTAACGTGATACTGTGCTGCTGACTTGATATGTAATGCATAAACCGACACGAGAGCTGCTAGCTAATAATGCAACTTTTTATATTTATTTACCACATTTACACAAACAGAACTATAAGTAAACGAGAAATAGCATTGCAACTTCACACATGCAACTCCATCTGTGCTAGTTTGACCTTGTGTATAAATTATATGTTGATAAAAAGATTGATACATTTTCTTTTTCCTTTTTAGCTACAAGCGTTGGCAAGTGTCATCAACTCCGAGGCACCCCAGACCACCAGTACCACCGGTCTCAAGCTTCAATAATAAAATAAACAAACTTGTAATAAACAAATTAAACGTGTTGACTTTCTTTGGTCAATCGTTACGATAGACAACTCGGATCACCAGAAAAATGATAGATGTAACGTAACATTTATTTTGATAATGCATAATCTAAGTAGCTATAGCTGTAGGCTAAACTAAAAATAAATAAATAGCGGAAATATTTCTTATAGTATTGATTTTTAACTATAATGTTACTGATTACGTTTGGTAACACAATAAAAATATACACTATCTCAACATTTGAATAATATTGTTCTGAGAATCATACCTCAGTGGACATGGCTCGGGCGTCAGTTTGGTTTGAAATGTGCTGGGGACAGAGACGCATTCGGAAGGGCATTTTCAAAAGTGCTGGGTACAATAACGCATTCATTCTTTTTTTCTCTTTCGAGTAGGTAATGTTTTGAAAGACGATGTCCTGTAGCTTCCTGATGCACATAAATAAAAATGAGCACAATGTCCGAGTATAGTGAGTATATAGAAAATATACCCCTTGATAGCATATGTACAGTGATGGTCCGTCCAGAGGTAGAATTCCGCACTCGAATAGTTTTTTTTCCCCCCTCATCAAAACCAATAAAGTTTATCAGTGGTTGAATTTAATAATGTTTATCAGTGGTTTTATATGTTTTGATGAGTGGGAAAAAATATACGAGAGTGAAATTAGAAACCATGAGAAAAAGGGACACGTTTGTGTGCATTTTGATTTGTGATTTCACCGGAAAGAATCTCCGCCACGGATTGAAGCGCGTTTCTGAGAGAAGGCAACACATTTCAGTGCTAGATCGCCTGTTATTTAACAAACAAATGAAACGAATGCTGTTAACTGGAGATGTTTTTGCGTTGGTACATCTGTGCCGCGAGATGTTTCAAAATTGGTGGGGACAAAATCGACCCTGTCAAAAAGTGGTGGGAGATATCCCATCCGTCCGGAGAGTTACGAGTTTACGACAGTTTTCTCATATATATATACTTCGAAACTGTAGGGGGAGCTCGAGAGAGAAACCTGCGAGAAAACAGCAAAGAAGTTCCCAGTCTTACTGAGCGCTGCTTTAATGTTCAATTGGGATCTAAAAAGGTTTCTGTTGTCTGAGTTTATTGTGCTAAAGACAGTTGGTTTCTGCAAATGAACTCGAGTTTTAATTTAGTGCATATTATATTTGACAGTAACATACTGTAAAGTTGTCATGTTTTGTCCGATATAGAAGAAGGTAGGCGTTGTAGATCAAAGTAAAAGTGTTGTTTATTAATGTATTACTATAACTATATAACTAAAAAAGTATTCTTCTATCTAATAACGTATTTGACAGGACTGTTAGATTGTAAACTAATGAACACGGAGAATGTGAGCACTGTGTGCTCATTCTCAGGCGTTCTCAGTCAAAATAATGATCCGCCGCGCCATTAAAATAAAAAAACAACCAGCACCCTTCTACTCTTCTGCTACACACTCTTCTGCTAGCACACACTGCTTTTTCTTCACAAAAAAAGTACATACTTTTAGGGCATAGTACAAATAGGCGAATTGAGATGCAGCACAGGAAAACTTTCCTAGGGGAGCAATTAGTTCTCGGGGAACCACTCTGGTGGCTAGTTCCTAGACCTAAGTTCCTAGAACTACACGGTGTGAAATGATGAGAACATGATGACTAACAACTGTGATGATTAATGAGTGTCTATGGAAACTGTTGAGTGGCGGGAAACTTGAACAAAGGAAACACAGAAAACAGGATGAATACAAACTAAAAGTCCATGGAAATTAACTAACTTAACATAGTGACAAAAGTATTACAGTAAAGTTTTTTTTTTACAGTTATGTACACTAGAGTGGGATTTTAAACCAGTGAGTGGGCAAAATGTATGTTCTAAAAAATGCTGGGTTGTTTCAATCCATATTTGGCTCAAATATGGACAAATCCAACTGTTGGTTTAATTTTTTTAATACAATTTTTAAACCTAACGTTGGGTTTGGCCATATTTGACCCAATCATGGGTTGAAACAACCTAGCGATTTTTAGAGTGTAGGATTAATGGCTTGTTACTAAAATGTATTGAGGCTGTTTAAAATTCACAGTATTAAGCCCCTTTCACACAGCGCGTTGAATTTGATCCCAGGAAATTGCCGGGAAATTGCCAGAACGCCTTCTGTGTGAACGCAAACACGACCCGGGATTGATACCGGGACTGATCCCGGGTTGGGGACCTAGTAACAATGCCGGGATCAGTCCCGGAACGCGCGCTGTGTGAACAAAAGCCAGGACCAATGCCGTAAAGGGTATGTCAGTGATGATGCTCGCGCCATCGCGCAACTCTGTTGCTAGAAAAAAGTTTGTGTTCGTCATCAACAAAGAAAGGACGAACAAATACCTGCAAACTGGAGCGAAGCAGAGACCATGAGCCTCACTATCCGTGCTGAAGCTGAGATCGTTCACCAGCTTTGTGGAACGGTATGAGCGCGCACATGTTTTCGACGCGTCCGTTATACGTCTCATCCTGACGTCATGTGTCTTCCCGGGATTTTTACGGGTTGTGTGTGAACGCACTCACTGATCCCGGCAAATCACTGGCAGTGTGAATGAACCGAAATCAAACAATCCCAGGTCACATTATCCGTGTATTTTCTGGAATCTCTGTGTGAAAGGGGCTTAACATTCACAATAAAATTCCCAGTCCTTCTTAAGCCGCCCTTTACACCGACAGTTGAAATCCTCCCCGATACAACTCCGAAAATCGTGTCCGTTGATCATCCGGATCCGTTAAAATTTTTTAACTCTTGCGAAAATCTACGGACAGTTCCTATCCGACAATTCCAGCAGATGTTGAGCGTTGCTATGGTATTTATAAACAAACCTGATTTCTTAACTTTTAATAAGATAAATAATGATTTTATAACGATAAGTTGTCATGTCATTTTTTTTTATTTTCATGACTTTCTAATGCTGTTAGGGCAGTTAATACAATTAAATTGTAGGCAGACATTGAACTATTGACCACTACACCACTATATCACATTTTTTTAGCCGACCTGATATGTCAACGTCTTCAGCAACTTTCCTCACGCAGCAGCCTTCATATTAATATCTCTATAATCCTCATCAGAGAGATCATATACAGAACTGACAGAATCAACCTTTCTAATATTTCCGCCATTTTTGTTCTACCCATGTCCGATGCTTTTCACAGTGTAGTACGACGTCCGTTAGGGATGTATAGAGTATCACAATCCCGCCCACAGCCGGTGCCGGAAGTAAAAATTCAATACAATTTCTCCATTGACATTTGAGATATTAGCCTTAAAAACGTAATCATACTTAAATCAACTTAAAACCAGCTACGGCTGTACTAAGCGATTGTGTGCTCATATAAACGCCAAAAATTAATGGGGCACTAACCTTGTTTTAAGATAAATGCCTTTTATTCATGATGTATTGGATAAGTACTTCATTACCCACAATCCTGAACAATCCCACAACCCCACAGTGATGCATCTGATTGGTGGAAGTCATGTCACGTGTCTGAAACCCCACGAAGGTACGTGAAGACTGAAGATCGCGTAATGACGTAGGGCTAAGTTCATTGGTTGCACCACTGAGACGCTCCCGCGCCATTGGATTTGCAGTTGCCACAGCTTAGCCTATGAGTGAGCCAGATGCTCAATGGTTTAGCATGTGGAGCTGCAAATGCGTTTGCTTCAGTAAATCGAGGAAAAGGAGTTTCCCTGCACATTCACTATATAAAATTCACTGGAGGAAAAAGTTCACGTGGCCGTCGTCAGATTTCGAAGACACTCAAAAGGCTCTTTCACGGTGGCTTCAGTCAGCTTCAGTGAGTTGCAGTGGTTTATGGGAGGAGTGGTTCCTTTGCTCGGAAATGAAAATATGTACACAGGCTTGTACCCTTGACTTTTTTTTGGATTTTCTCTTCATTTTTTCACTCGAAATGATATGTTGGATGCTTATGAGTTCAGCAGTAGCTGATTATCCTCAGACATGCTCTAAAACTCTTTAGATATAGATTTTACAAAAAGTCAATGGGAGAAATGAATGGGAAATTTACTTCTGGCACCAACGCTCTCTCAGGCTGTGGGCGGGACTGTGATGCTCTATAGAGAGCCTAAGTCCCTCCCCTTCCGGTCGACCACCATGGGACCTTATTTCGGAAAATTTGTGTATGGTAGTCAATGGTGAGAGACAACAAATATTTTGATCTCGTTTGAATTGTGCCCCCCATTGTCCACTTCCGATGCAGTTCAACAATGGCCGAAACGAAGGCTATAGATGTCACTGCTCTGTTCCACTTTGTAAATCTAACCAACAACGCCAACCCTACTTAAGTTTTCATGGATTCCCGACTTAATTGAGTGGAATAAGTGGATTAAAGCGGTTCGCCGGGATGAAAGTCCAAACTTTAAAATAAAACAAGGTAGCATTTTTGTTTGTAGCCTGCACTTTAGTGAATCAGACTAATTTACCAGCAGTGTTGGGGAGTAGTTAACTACAAGTAGCAATGCTACTAACTTAAAGGGATACTCCACCGGGTTTTCATATTAAACTATGTTATTCCCTTAACTAAGACGAGCTGATGCATACCTCTCTCGTCTCAGTGCGTGCACTCTATCGCTCTGTATTGCCGCAAAACTATGTTAGCACTTAGCTTAGCCCAGTGCATTAAATATGGGCCAAAAAGAGAAGTGACAAAACACTTCCTCGTTTTCCCTATTTAAACACAGTTACTCGATTAGTGTAACTCGACCTAGGCTGGTGACACAAAATAAAACGTTGTGTTTTTCCAAGCGTTTAAAATTGATGACTATATTGTATGGCGGAATACCATAAAAAAGTGCTTTAGAGCACTTCAACTTGGCGCAATAATACCTTCACTCGTGAAAAGTCCTCTTACCGGCTCCCGCTTCCTCGCTCTCCCCCTCCCTCTTATTTCCGTCAATGCAGCCAACGTGACATGCGACAAAGCGGGAGCCGGTAAGAGGACTTTTCACGAGTGAAGGTATGCACGCACTGAGACGAGAGAGGTATGCATCAGCTCGTCTTAATTAAGGGAATAACATAGTTTAATATGAAAACCCGGTGGAGTATCCCTTTAACTACATTTTTCAGTAGCTTGGCAGTAGCTCAGTTGCTTTTTAACCCTCAGGTGCTCTTCGGTCATTTCTGACCGAAAAAATGTATGTTTTGAAATGTTAAAAATCACAGCTTCATCGGAATGTTACGAAACTTGCTGACTTTTATTCCATTGGGTATGTGAACACACAAACAAATTGAGGTCATGATCCGAGCATGCTAAGTGGTCGTTAAAAAAATAGTCACACTTGTGCTCTTCGGTCAAAAATGACCGACCATAGGAAATGAATGGGAAATTGACAAAAACACAAAAACTTTGAGAATTTTTGTGTGTACAATCTACAAATCGGCCACGATGCAGAAAAAAAGTGCTCAGCATTGACGGGGTGACACTGTAAAACATCAAGAGTGCAAAACAGACATACCCACCCCTACACACACACATACACACACACTTTTATACACAAAAACACCAATAAATTGTGATTAAAGATATCTGTTTTGAATATTTAAAAATCACAGCTTCTTCAGAAAATTACGAAACTTGGTGACTTTTATGGCATTGGGTATGTGAACACACAAAAAAATTGAGGTCATGATTCGAGCAATTTAAGTGGTCGTAAAAAAATGTGTCACACTTTTGCTCTTCTGTCAAAAATGACAACCCATAGGAAATGAATGGGAAATTGATACAAAAAAAAATTCTCTGAATTTTTGTATGTACAATCTACAAATCGGCCACAATTCTAAAAAAAAAAGTACACCGCAAGAAAGGGGTGACACTCTACAACATCTAGAGTGCAAAACAGACACACCCACCAACACACACACACACACACACATACAAACAGACTTTTATACACATACACACCAATAAATTTTGATTATAAAAAGTATGTTTTGAATTTTTAAAAATCACAGCTTCATCACGATGTTACGAAACTTGGTGACTTTTATGGCATTATGTATGTGAACACACAGAAAAATTGAGGTCATGATCTGAGCATGCTAAGTGGTCTTAAAAAAAATAGTCACACTTGTGGTCTTTGGTCAAAAATGACCCCATAGGAAATGAATGGGAAATTGTAAAAAAAGAAAAAAAAGTTGTGAATATTTGTTTTTTGTCATTTTTTTATAAGAAATAGTTTTTGAGATTGTTTCAACTATATATACAAATCCACCACCAACAACAACAACAACAAAAAGTGTTCATGAACAGCTGGGGAATTCATATGCCGCTCAATAGAGAGCTGTACATGCCATCTAGTGGTTACACCATGATTCTACGCTTTTTCTCTATACTGTAACCAGATGGTGCTAATTTTCTTCAAAGAATATTTTTTTCCTGAAGGCCTAGACTCTATATTAAACTAAAATACTGCATTAATATTTTTTTGAAGAAAATAATATATATACAGAAAATAATATATATTTTTCTATGGCAAAAATAAACCATAAATATTGCATAAATATTAATAAGTTCATTTAAATTGTCTCAAAATACTAAATTAGTATTTGCATTGGTTTTACTAGGATGGAGAAAGTTTCATTTTTAGGTGTCCGGTCACTTTTGACCGGTAAGATAACAAGTGTGACTCCGAAACGAAGAGCACCTGAGGGTTAAACAGTGTAGCTTTTCCAGTAGCTAACTACTTTTTGCAGCAAGTAGCGGTGTAGCACGAGCAAAAGCTACATTGCGTTTGTCGAGCCTGCGCGAATCAGCGCGATGCAAGGATTCTTCTTCTCGTTAGATTACAAACTCATTTTTTTTTGTCATTACCGCCACCTGTTGTTTAATCACGCATCTTGCGGCTAACGGTTCGCTGACGTAAAGAAGTGGGTTGACAGTGACACACCCATATTATGATAATCCATGACGGAGCAAGAGGTGACGGCAGATTTGGAGGATGGAGAAACAACTAACTTTAATTACCCATGGTCTTATTTGTCCAAGTTCAATCGGTATTTTTGAGAAAATGTTCTAAATGCAATTTATGTTGAATGTACATTTTGTTCTTGCAATGTTGTAGGCTAGGCTATTTGTTGCAATTTTTCACTTTAGACAAACAGTCTGAGATATTTGAGTGTTGTGTGTAATAAAACAATACTCTATGAAATCATAATTGTACTGCATTGTTTTAAACAATAAATATTTTAAATAAAACATTCATCAGACACTTATTCAGTTATTTACAATATATAATTTATAACATGTTATAATAATATGTAATACAATATTTATAATATGTTGTTCAAAAAGCAAAAGTAGTTTCAATGTAGCTAGCTACTTTTTGATAGTAACTTGTAGTGTAGCTAACTACTTTTCCAAAAGGGTAGCTTGACTGTAGTTTAACTACTTTAACGTACGAGTAGCTTGTAACTTGTCAAACTACAGTTTCAGAGTAGCTTCCCCAACACTGTTTACCAGTGATACCATATAAATAAACCCGTTATCAGTTCGCCAGAGTGATCGGTGATTCAACGGAAGTGGCAGTGCTCAAAGTTCACTGAATGCGGAAGTAGCCTACTTTGGATCAGCGTGATAATCCCCCATTGACTACCACACATACTTTTTCCGAAATAAGGTCCCATGAGCCGGAAGCAGAGGGGCGGGACTTAGGCTCTCTATTGCGTATTACAGAGCTGATTTCAACTGCCAGTGTGAAGGCGGCGTTACATCCACCCAAATCTAGTCCACTTGGCAAAAGTTCTTCAGATCTATGGATTTATTGACGTAAAAAATATTGCCACTAACAATAATAGTAGATCTCATTAAAAGACCCAACGTAACGTTAATATTGAAATTGATTTTTAGACATCATAATGTTATTTTCATCATCGTAATGTTATTTTATCATGTAGTGCATGTTCCCTACTCTGAACTTCTCTCTGTCTCTTGAATCACTTCACACTAACATGTTCAAATAATTTCAACTCAAATCAATATTGAATCTACATTTATTTATGTGTAAGTAGCCACACTGTATAATAAACAGAATAATGTATAGTTAAATGGTGATTATTGAATACAGAATATATACTGTAAATTATTTCCTAAAAAAATATTTTACTGTTACTTTTACTGTTACTTTTACTGTTTTACTCAAGACACATATTATTTCAGTTCTAGATTTAGGCCTGTTTTTCATGTTCATTATTCATCTTTCTTCATTTTTTTCCTGTTCTTTATGTTCTGTCTGTGACTTGTCTTTATTCACTGTCCTGCTTGCTGTCTCATTGTATTCTGAATCTGTCTCTCAGACCTGGAAACATCTCTGGACAGTCGTTGCACCACAGACAGTGCTGACAGCACATTGCTCGGCCGTCGCTACTGAACCTTCCCTCCATTTCCTCCTGCAGTCCTGTTCAGCTTTCTCTAAAACTGGAAGTTTTCATCTCTGAGCTGCTTTGGTGAATTGTTTATGTGTTACTTTTTCCTGGCTGCTCTTCAAATTATGTCTTGTTATTTATGTTTTGCAACTCTTTATATTACTTTTTCTTGTTAATATTCATGCATTTGAATATCTCCTGTACGTCGTCTTTCATTCTTTGTGCATTCCTTTTGCTTGATGTGAAATTCTTTTACTCTGTGTGTATGTACATGAGGTTTCAGAAAAAGAATAAATTTTGGGTCAAGATTTATTACACAATAATCAGAATACAACTTTTTCATGATAGTACTGGGCCATGAAGGTACTACAAGTATATATATATATAAATATATATATATATATATATATATATATATATATGACTGTGTTCAAATTATGCATTTCAGAAATATACAATTAACCCAGCTAGTTAACAATGTATTAATTTAACCCTCAACCTTCCCATGCATAGGCCTACTGTATTGTACTCCCTTTAGGACACAGCGGAACAGCTCATTTGCTCAGAGCTATAAGGCCATCTAGTGAAATAATAATAACTTTAATTTATATAGCGCCTTTCAAAGTACCCAAGGACGCTTAACAAAGGACATGAGAATGGGAAGGGGGAATTAAGAAGGAGGCAAGAGGCCAGGGCAGCTAGAGCCCAAAGGCCTCAGTGAAGAGGTGTGTTTTGAGCTGATTTTTGAAGGTTGAAAGTGAGGAGGCAGAGCGGATATCGTGGGGAAGCTTGTTCCAAAGTGACGGAGCACCAATGCAGAAAGCTCTATCACCAAATGTCTTAAGCCTGGACTTAGGAACAACAAGCAGGTCCTTGTCAGAGGAACGCAGGGACCGTGACTGAGTGTAGGGATGGAGAAGATCAATAATGTACTGGGGTGCAAGTCCATGGAGGGTCTTGTACGTCAGGAGGAGGATTTTATATTTGATGCGGGACTTTACTGGCAGCCAATGTAGCTTCATCAGGATAGGAGTAATGTGAAGACCAAGTTTTGTGCGTGTGAGCATCCTAGCCGCAGAGTTCTGCACATACTGAAGTCTATCAGTGGCTTTGCTGCAGGTAGACCGAACAGGATACCATTACAGTAGTCAAGTCTGGAGGTGATGAACGAGTGGATGAGGGCCTCAGCTACAGAATTGGAGAGGCACTGTCGGAGTCTGGAGATGTTCTTGAGATGATAGAAATAGTCATGAAATATCATATTATATATTTTTTTTTTCCACACGAGGTCGGCAAAGACATCCGATGTAAGATATTTTGAGCCAAATCAAAAGGGTTATGTATGAAATTTGTAATTATTTTGGATTCCAAGTTGAAAGAATGTGAGGAATGTGCTTAAAATGTATTGATCAAATGTAGTAATTTAAAGGTAAATAAAAATTAATAATAAATAAATTTAAAAATGAACTAAAATAAGCTTTCTGGACATGTCAAGTCAAGTCAAGTCACATTTATTTATATAGCGCTTTTCACAATACAGATTGTATCAAAGCAGCTTCACAGTGATAACATGAAAGTAGTACAACACAGATCAATAATATTGTTAATATTAAATAATAAATAAATAACCCCGACTAAGCAAGCCAAAAGCAAGGCGACAGTGGCAAGGAACCAAAACTCCATCAGATTGGATGGAGAAAAAACCTTGGGAGAACCCAGGCTCAGTGAGGGGCCAGTTCTCCTCTGGCTAACATTCATATTGTTTATATATAAATATTAAATATAAATGTTGTTTATATAAAACGGCGGCATGACATATCGCCGGCGTTGAGTTGTCTCTTCACAGGCGCTGGTCCTCTCATCACAGGCGTTGGGGCATCTGAAATCCCCGTGAGAGGCTGGACACAAAACTGGACTTGACGAACGCCATTTTTCTCGGGACAAACGTCCCGAGATAACAGCAGAAAGGCAGATGGGAGATAATTAGCATAGCTGATGTTCATAATGATTTCCATTATACGGGAGTCGGTGTTAGAAAACCACTATCTCACAAACTCTCCGCAACCCAAACTCTCCGCAACCCAACCATACGCGCCGACCCGTTTGTCTAAAAGGCTGTAGAGCCCCACTGGTGCGTTAAGCAGTTTCAGTGGCAAACGGTTCCCTATGGCATAACAGAGGACTAAAAGGTAAGCATGTGAATGCTTGACTAAAGAGATGCGTCTTTAGTCTAGTTTTAAACTGTGTCAGCGAGTCAGAGCCTCGGACTGTATCGGGAAGGCTATTCCAGAGTTTTGGAGCTAAATGCGAGAGCGCCCTCCCTCCTTTACTGGACTTAGATATCCTAGGAATGACCAGAAGCCTTGAATTTAGTGATATTAAGGAACGCGGTGGATTGTAGGGCGAAAGAAGGTCCGTTAAGTACATAGGAGCTAAACCATTTAGGGCTTTATAGGTCAGTAGTAGTACTTTGCGTAACACTTTAGAATACGGTTCCTTCGTTAATGAATAACTACACAAGAACTAATGAGTAACACAATATTAACAATCTAGTAACTATTATTAACTAACAAGAAACTCTGATTAACGAACTAGTAAGTAATAGCGCACAGACGAAAGTGGTAGTTCACTATTAAGTAATCAATAACTACTATTTTTTTAATACTTCCCAGAGAACTACTGAAAAAGTTTATTAACAATCTAGTAACTACTATTAACTAAAAGAAACTCTTATTAACGAATTAGTAAGTAATAGCTCACAGATGAAATGTTACTAGATACTTCTGTGGGAATTACTAATTATTAGGATTCGTATTATAAAGTGAAGATCATTTGAACTAACTAGTAATTACTCAAGTGTTACTTTTAGACATTTTCTAAAAGTTACTAAAGTTCACCAAAAAATCTCAAACATTTGCACAAATCATGACTAGATCATGTAGTAACACTTGAGTAATTACTAGTTAGTTCCAATGATCTTCACTTTATAATACGCATCCAAATAATTAGTAATTCCTACAGAAGTATCTAGTAACACTTTCATCTATGAGCTATTACTTACTAATTATTTGGATCCGTATTATAAAGTGAAGATCATTGGAACTAACTAGTAATTACTCAAGTGTTACTAAAGACATTTTCTAAAAGTTACTAAAGTTCACCAAAAATCTCAAACATTTGCACAAATCATGACTAGATCATGTAAGTAACACTTGAGTAATTACTAGTTAGTTCCAATGATCTTCTCTTTATAATACGAATCCAAATAATTAGTAATTCCCACAGAAGTATCTAGTGACACTTTCATCTGTGAGCTATTACTTACTAATTCGTTAATAAGAGTTTCTTTTAGTTAATAGTAGTTACTAGATTATTAATAAACTTTTTCAGTAGTTCTCTGGGCAGTGATGCGCGGGTTGATCCGAAATGAGCGGGTGCCTGCGGTCACCCGCGGTTACCTGCAGTTACGGGTCATCCAAAAATGTTTTTAATGATATTCGGGTCGCGGTCGGTCGGGTCGTTTGAAAAAAGATGCCAATTAAACATTTGTATTAGTACTAGACACAATTTTTGATGAAATATACAGCCCTACAAATTATTGGCTAAATAACTGGCACGAAGATAACACACAAGCTCAGTCTAAACAGTTCTCGGTTCTATACTAGTGATTCGAGAACCGCTGTCCCTGTGCGTTCGGTAGTACGCAGTATCAGCTGCTCGTGCTCATCACTTCTCTCAACAGTGGCACCAACATGTCTCGGTTCAGTGAACTGTTGGAGTTACTGGAGTAAAATAGAATTCAGGATATTGATTTATTTCGATTCGGAGGCGACTGTCAGGCATGTCTGAAAGTAAGTAACTAACTTGTGGATCAGCACTGACGCAAGACGCGAACTGTTTCGAACGATTCAGTTCGATTTAGTGTAGGTTCGACCGGTTCACTAAAAAGAACCGGTTCAAAAGAACGATTCGTTCACGAACCGGCCATGTCTATGATCACTACAGTCTGCAGAGATGGAGGCGGCAAGAGAAAAGGTGAAGACTGGGGAGTGGAAGCTCCGCAAATACACAAATAGAAAGAGTAAAAGTGTGGGAGACATTTGCTGAAATAATGAAATATGATGACCAAAGTGCTGGCTTTGCCTTTGTTATGTGTAGGCCTACGTCTTCTTGCGATGCTGTGTTGTTACACGTCTATGGCCCAATAACGCCCTGATGAGCATTTACTACTTTTAAAAAATGCGGTCAGGAAGCGGGTCGGGTACAATATTTTTTTACTTTTTTTTGCGGTCCGAGTTGCGGGCGGGTAGTTGAAAACGTCGGTCGGTTGCGGTTTGTTTATACATTGACCCGCGCATCACTGGTAGGAGATGGTGCGTAGGAGACTGCTTCAAGTCGCTAACAGCCATTTGAGCTTCTACTGCTTCCTGATAAACACCAACCTTCGTGCACAGTGGCTGCACAAAATAGACATTTTGATCGACATGCCAAAAATAATAAAAATATTAAGTATGTGTTTGTTGTACAGCCGTGGATCAGTTATTCACTGCACACGCATCATAATATGTGAATGCACTAACAGCACGCTCCTGCACCGCAACACACACTGCACACGGGTGTGAAACGGACGTTAGATCCACTACAGTTCTTAGAAACTTAGATGTGTTTAAGAACTCTTTTTTTCGTACAACAGCTGCACTCATCTTGTTTGTTTATTAGTGGATGCGGATGACCAGTCGTAGACCGGAAACTGAAATGCCGACTTTTGACAAAAGCGGAAGTTCGAAACTACGGTTGTGCACATAGCCTATTAATTTAAGCAAGAAACAATGAGCTCATTGAAGTAAAGGATGTTGTTAACAAATGATTAAGATATATTGAAAGATATATTAAAGAGCATATTGCAGGTAAAAAAAAAAATAGAAATGAATAGATAATCTTGTATGAAAATACCATATGAAAAGTTAATGCAGGATTTAAAATGTTTTAAAACAACATAAGGGCACTAATTTAGTAGATAAAGTGAGCGTTTCTTGGACTGCCAGTAAAAACGGCTTTTTTTACAACATCGCATCATTTGACGTAATTATCAGGGAGCCGCAGCCTCGGCTCAGTGAAGAGTAGGCTGGTATTCAGTGAGCACGGTCGTCTGTCAGTGTGCTTTCGGTACTTTTTGTATTTTAATTTATCATCTTCATGGTAAATTATTGTGTTTGTGGAGGTTGCATAAACTCAGGCCTGTCAGTACTTCAAGGTCGAGTCCACAAGTTTACATTACAAGAAAAGGGACGGTGCTGTAGCCTATATCTTTCGTTCCTGGTGCGGTTTGTGCAGGTGAAGAGACGGGATTTCTCTTCCGCATCGGCTTCGGAAAACGCGGTGTAGCGTTCACTTCAGATAAAACGATTATCATCCCGGCGATCAACATGAGATGCCAAAGCAAGAATATTGATCGTCGTATACTATACCAATGGCATCAAATAGTGTGATATATAGGTAGTCTTGTCTTGCCCTAAATAGAGGCAACTTATTAATTGAAAAACAAAATTGGTTGTTTAAATACTCAAATCTTTAATTTTCTGTTTATGTTATACCCAGGTGAAAAATATGTATTAAAATTTTACCTGAGTGCTTTTAGTACAATAGAAATATACTCTAGTAAAGTTTTTATACATTTAATAGTATAAATCTAACCTAAACATACTAATGTCTGCTGGCCTGTTATAGGATCATAATAATCTGTACAGTATTGTGAGCACAGTGTATATCGTTGCGTGTATATCTATAAGCACGTCTCTCGCCAGAAGACACCTGTCCTGTTCTCCACTGGTTCTCCTCACACCACAACTCAATTTTTCTCTGACCGTTCTGTCTGACATTATCCTGCCCTGTCCTGCTCTCTTTAGCATAGCAGGCTCATAACTTTATGGCTTGATCCGTCATACGAGTATTTCCTCAGCGTCTGAAATGTCATTGCGATCCATTGTTTTCCTGTTGTGTGAATCGACCGCTCTCCCCAGTCTCCCGCTCATTGCGTCACGCCCGCCACGCCCTTTTTCAGACACGGAAGTAAAAAATTCTCACAAAAACGACTCCAGAAGCTTCTGTAGCGTATTTATAAGTATGTTTTAAAGAAAATCTAGTTCCTACATTGTTTTTCTATGCATTGACTCGTTGGGTCCTCTAACCTGCAATATGCCCTTTAAGATAGGTTAAGATATATTGACTCAGACTTTGCGTCATCTGAAATCCTCCCAGGAGTTGGCGACGTCTCTTCATAGGTTTTGGGTCATCTGAAGTTTTCATAAGAGGCTGGATCCAAACTGAAGTTGACATATTCTCTAGTAACCTCAGGATGGGCATCCCGAGATAAAACAGAAAAGCAAAACGAAAATAATTAGCATAGCTGCTGTTTATAACAATAAAGTAAAGAGAATAATAATAATAATAATACATAATATTTGTAGGTCGCCATTAAAGACACCAGAGTTTCTGCTAGAAAAAAATGGTGCCGGTCAAAGTGACCGGCAGAGGTTTAGTTTAATGGACATTTTGATGATATGCCGGTCAAATATCGCCTCTTAATTAGTCAAGTTGAGGAAAACTGGAGGCAGGCTATGTAACTTAAAAAATGACATAATCGGGCCGTATAGAATGCAACATGTTTATTGGCATAACTTTCAAATAGACGGAAACCATGAAAACATGAACGTCCGATTGGCGTCAATCAACACCAATTGTTTTTACTATGGTTTCACATTAGTTTAACAAACCAATCCCCCTTCCCCACATACAATATCTGAATAGTAGTTTTTACTCAAGCAAACTTAATATACACTCTCAGTAGCGTCTCATTTAGCTGGTAACATTTCAATTGGCCACCGTGAAATGACTCCTTGTCAAATTAATTGGAACAAACAAATGACTAGGCCTATAACACTGTCTCGCGTAATTTTAGGCTACTTTTTACGCAGTTTTTACGCTTGTTTTGCAGTGCTGAAATGTGCAGCTGCCGACTTAAAATCAAAACGTCGCAGCGTCTCTCCACAACTTGCAATGCGCATAAGCCGCGTAACCTTGTTCTCTGCAAGGCAACTTCGTCTTCGCTGCTTCGTCTTGATCCGATTCTGCAGTGAGAACGAATCGGTTACCTAACGTAACCTCGGTTCTCTCTAGATGAGGGAACGAGTATTGCTTACGCTATGGCAAAGATTCATCTTTGCTGAGAAGTTGAAGCCAAAAATTATTCCATAATTTGTAATCATTGTCAACGCAGTCCTTCTGAGGCAGACCATGAGCGGGCTAGCTAGCGGCTCATTGGTTCGCTCAGAGAGAATGCACGAACCTATGGGAGAGCGGCGCTAAGTCCGCGCCCAATGAGCGGACGGCGCTCGCTCACTGCGTCACAGCCCGCCAAAAGGGGCGTGGCTACAGTGTATAAAGGTCGCTCTCCCAGCTAGTTCGTTGATTCTGTAGCATGAAGCGAAACGCTAGTGGCGCAAGCACGGCCGGGAACGCAATACTCGTTCCCTCATCTAGAGAGAACGAGGTTACGTTAGGTAACCGATTCGTTCTCTTACGAGAGGTTCTCTCGTATTGCGTAAGCTAGCTTACGCTACGGGAACACCTGGTCAACGCCGTGCGCGCTAAGTAACCACTTAGCATCCCAAGGGGGGAAAAACACCGGGGGAATCTTTAAGTGGATGAAGATAATAAGGCGGCCAGCATAGCGGCCGTTATCATCTAGTGCAAAACGCCCAAAGGCAGCCGGCGAAGCGGGCCGTGATGTGTAGGCTAATGCATAAGCACATAGGGGAACACAAGGGGTGAGCCGGTTGTGATGGAACTCCCGATAGTGCGGCTTCTATAGGAGAGCTGTGAGTACTAGACCGCCAGAATTTTAGCCTGTAAGGCTGGAACTTCCAAGTTATAAAATCTGACAAAAGTGGAGGGGGAGGCCCATCCCGCAGCCACACAAATGTCGTGAATGGAAATCCCGCAGGACCATGCCCACGATGAGGCCATGCCTCTGGTGGAATGAGCCCTGATGCCCAGAGGGCAAGGCAGGTCTTTAGCGGCATAAGCAGAGGCAATCGCGTCTACTATCCACCTGGATAGGGTCTGTTTCGAGGCGGCTAGTCCCTTGGTGCGGCCACCGAACGACACAAACAGCTGCTCCGAGCGTCTGAACGCGGCAACGCGTGTAGTGTACACTCTGAGAGCCCGAACCGGGCAGAGGCGGTCAGCGTCACGTTCGCTATCGGATGCAGGCAGCGCCGATAGAGAGATCACTTGCGCCCTGAAAGGGGTACCAATCGCTTTTGGAACATAACCGTGTCTAGGTTTTAGAATGACTATGGAGTCATTCGGTCCAAACTCCAGGCACGCGGCGCTCGAAGACAGCGCGTGAATGTCCCCCATACGTTTTACTGAGGCGAGTGCCGTCAGAAGAACGGTTTTTAACGAGAGGTATTTAAGCTCCACGGACTCAAGTGGTTCAAACGGTGGGGCTTTCAGAGCTTCTAGAACTATAGAAAGATCCCAGACCGGCACCGTAGGGGGGCGAGGGGGGTTCATCCTTTTGGCTCCCCTGAGGAAGCGGATGATTAGCTCGTCTTTGCCCAGAGACTGGGCGCGCCGGGGTTCAACGAACGCCGCGACGGCTGCCACGTAAACCTTAAGAGTGGATGGGGACCTGCCCTTATCCAGCATCTCCTGAAGGAACACGAGCAAAGACAAAACCTCGCACGTCCGTGGGTCCAAATTTTTGTCGGTGCACCATTTGGAGAACATAGACCATTTTGCCGCATAGAGCTTTCTGGTAGAATCCGCTCTGGCGTGTTTGATCGTGTTCAGAACCCCTTCTGGCAATTCGACGCGTAGTCGTTGGTCACCCATGCATGAAGCGCCCAGCGCTGTGGATGGGGATGCCAGATCGAGCCGCGGGCTTGAGTGAGGAGATCTGCTCTGATTGGAATGGGCCACGGGGCTGTCTGTGACAGCCGCGTTCGCTCCGGGAATCAAATCTGATTCTCCCAGCGCGGGGCTATGAGGAGCACCGAGTGGCGTGAGTCCCTGATTCTCGGAATGACCTGCGGTAGCAGAGAAATCGGGGGAAAAGCATAGAGCGGGCGGCGGGGCCAATCCTGGGCTAGCGCGTCCTCGCTCTTTGAAAAGAATATTGGGCAGTGAGCGTTCTCTTCTGACGCGAAAAGATCTATCTCCGCTCTGCCGAATAGGCGCCACAGTGTTTGGACTGTTTGAGTGTGCAGGGACCATTCTCCGGGGGAGACCAGGTTCCTGGACAGCATGTCTGGGCCGTCGTTCAGATGGCCCGGTACGTGCGTCGCTCTGAGCGAGAGCAGGTGACTCTGAGACCACAATAGGATGCGGCGTGTCAGATGAAAGAGATTCTTGGATCTGACGCCGCCCTGACGGTTGATGTATGATACCACAGCCATATTGTCGGAGCGAATCAGGACGTGGTGACCGTGTATGCGCGGGAGGAAAAACAGCAGCGCGTTCTCGACCGCGATCATTTCCAGACAGTTTATGTGTAGGGAACTCTCGTGGCTCGACCACTGGCCGGCGGCCGGTGAGCCCTCGCAAACCGCACCCCAACCCGAGTTGGATGCGTTTGTCGAGATGACTTTCCGGCGAGAAAAAGTCCCCATGGTAACGCCCCTCTGAAACCACTCGACTACTGACCATGGCTGCAGTGCAGTGATACATGTCTGAGTAATCTTGATCATCTGGCGGCCCGTCGTCCACTCGTGGTGGGATACGCGGCTCTTTAACCAGAGTTGAAGGGGGCGTAGTGCATAAGACCCAGCTGTAGCACAGCGGAGGCTGAAGCCATATAACCCAGCATCCTCTGAAACGATTTCAGGGATGTATGGGTACCCATCTGAAAAGAGGCGGCTAGGCGCTGAACACGGCGCGCACGCTGTGTGGATAAGCGAGCCGTCATAGTGACAGAGTTCAAATCTATTCCAAGGAACGAAATAGTTTGACTGGGCTGGAGAGAGCTCTTTGTCCAGTTGACAGAGAGTCCCAGCGCTTCCAGATGGTTGAGGAGAACTGTGCGGTGCGACAGTAGCTCCGTCTGGGAATCTGCTAGAATCAGCCAGTCGTCCAGATAATTCAGTATGCGCAGCCCCTGACTTCGCAGGGGGCGAGCGCTGTATCAATGCACTTCGTGAACGTACGGGGTGCTAAGGATAGGCCGAACGGGAGAACGGCATACTGGTAAACTTGGCCCTCGAAGGCGAAACGTAGGAATGGCCTGTGATGAGGGTTTATCTGGATCTGAAAATAGGCGTCTTTCAGGTCTAGAGAGATGAACCAGTCCCCCTGGCGGACGTGCGCGAGGAGTTTCTTGACTGTGAGCATTTTGAACGGTCTCTTCATGAGCGCTTTGTTCAAAGCCCTGAGATCTAAGATCGGCCTGAGGCCGCCGTCTTTCTTGGGAACCAGAAAATAACGGCCGTAAAACCCAGACTCGGTCATAGATGGCGGGACTCTCTCTATAGCGCCCTTCTGCAGTAGCTTGGCTATTTCTAAGCGAAGCGTGTTCATAGCAGCCGGGCTGACAGTGGATTCGAGCCGCACACGCGAGCGTGGCGGGCGGCGACGAAACTGTAATCGATAGCCGTTCTTTATTATGCTTAAAACCCACGGGGAGATGCCGGGGATGGATTCCCACGCTTCGCAGCATGCGGCTAGTGGTTGAATGGCAATTTCGCCCTGATTGCTGCACATAGCGGTCTGGACACTGTGTGTGGGCGCGCTTAGAGTGTGTGTGGCAACGGGACTTACACTCAGAGAGGAGTTTATGGGCCGTGAGACAGAGCGGGCAGAGGGGGGACACGCGCACGGGCTCGTGGGCGTGCTTATGTTCTCTGCTACTGGAGCGGAAAGAGCTCGCTCCGTGAGAATGGGCTCTGTGAGAGACCCTGGGCATATGGTGCTTGTGTGTGTAAGTGAGCACATGCTTGTGGGCACATATTTTACACTTGAGGCTTTTATGCTCTTTTTGTGAACTCTCTGGGTAGCCGTGAAAACGGCTTTTAGTCGCTCGCAAGCGGGCAGGGAAACCGGCTTGTTTGTGGCGGTAAACTCTACTGAAGTCAGCGGTGAGACGGGGACTAACAGTGGGCGAAGCTTTGACGGCGGTCCGGCCGCGGCAGGAGAAAGCCGTCTTTTTCTCAGCTGTGCTAGGCAGACTTCTGTTGATCGGGCTTCAGCGCGATCTTGGGTCGAGGCCCCCGGGGAGGAGGCTGTCTGCGGCGGCTGTCTGAGCGAGAACGAGGGCGGCCGCCCTGTCTACGCTGGGGCTGCTGAGCTTGCTGAGGCGGGCGCTGCTGTGGGGTTCTGGCAGGCGGCTCGTGAGAGCGGCCCGTCGAAGAGCTCGAGCGGCGGGGCAGGAACAAGTTCATGGCCTGAGTCGCTTTCTGTACCTCGGAGAAGCGGTCAACGATGCCCGTGACGGCAGATCCGAAGAGCCCGGTAGGAGATATAGGCCCGTTGAGGAACACGGCGCGTTCTGACTCTCCCATGTCGGTAAGCGTGAGCCATAAGTGTCTCTCAGCGACACAGAGGGCGGCCATGCATCTCCCCAGGGCTTGTGCGGCGGCTTTTGTGGCGCGAAGGGAAAGATCCGTAGCGCTTCTCAGATCCGAAAGGACGGGCGGGTGCCTCCCGCTGCTCGCCATTTCGCACAAGATGTCGCTCTGGAGCACCTGGAGGACAGACATCGAATGCAGTGCTGAAGCGGCCTGACCGGCGGCGGAATAGGCGCGGGCATGGAAGTTAGAGGTCGCTCTGCACGCTTTAGAGGGAAGCGTATGGGAAGAACGCCATCTAGCAGAGGGCGGGCAGAGATGAGCGGCGACCGAGTCCTCGACGGGCGGCATGGCAGTATAACCCTTCTCGGCGGCTCCGTCCACTGAGCGCAGCGAAGCGGACACATCGGAGCGATTACGAGCCGAAAGAGGAGCATTCCAGGATTTCGTGAGCTCGTTGTGTAACTCAGGCAGGAATGGTGCAGCCCGGCTGCAGGCGGGGGCCGGGCGCCGGTGCAGGAACTTCCCATCCATGCGGTTCGGTGGTTGCTCAGGGGGAGGAGACCACTCGAGACCCAGGCGGCTAACGGCCTGTGAAAGGAGGCGCGTTAGTTCCTCTTCGATGCCGGCGCGGGTCCCCGCAGACTCTCTCGTTGATGAGCCGATCGACGACCACTCCTCGCTGTCAGAAGCGTGCAGCGAACAAGAGTCCTTCTCATCCGCGGTGTCATCGGAGGCGACAGAGCGGCCACTCGGCGGCAACTGTAAGTCCGGCAGGGGCGGAGAGGGAGAGCGGTCGGTGGGCGGCGGCGGCGGCCCACATGGATCCGCAGGGGGCTCCGGCAGCCTCTGGGAGCGGCGTTTTTTCTTCCGCGACGAAGTGAGAGGCGGCGCTGGAGCGGTTTTGACCGCTTGTAGTCGAGCCCGCAGGGATGACAGAGGCAGGTCCTCGCAGTGGTCGCATCCTCCGTTGGCGAGGGCGAGCTCTGCGTGTTCCACTCCGAGACAGAGAGCGCAGATGGGGTGGCGGTCTCCATCCTCGAGCGGAGAGCGGCATGAGCCGCAGGAATTACGAGGCATCTTTAAAAAGACGCTCGTGCTCTTTTAGGAGTATGGAATAGAAAGGATACGCGTCGGATGGCGCTAGCTTGCTGGGCGGCTGAAGGTGGCAGACGGCCGGCTTCCTCAGACTCCGGAGCTCGCTAGAGGTTGCCTTCTCGACGACGGCGGCTTCTTCCCAGGACAGCGGATGCGTGTAGCTCGCTGAATGAAAAAGAATCGACGAACTAGCTGGGAGAGCGACCTTTATACACTGTAGCCACGCCCCTTTTGGCGGGCTGTGACGCAGTGAGCGAGCGCCGTCCGCTCATTGGGCGCGGACTCAGCGCCGCTCTCCTATAGGTTCGTGCATTCTCTCTGAGCGAACCAATGAGCCGCTAGCTAGCCCGCTCATGGTCTGCCTCAGAAGAGACTGCGTTGACAATGATTACAAATTATGGAATAATTTTTGGCTTCAACTTCTCAGCAAAGATGAATCTTTCCCGTAGCGTAAGCTAGCTTACGCAATACGAGAGAACCTCTCGTAAGAGAACCCCCTCTCTACAGGAACACTCGAGACAGGGAGGCTATCTTGGCGAGCTTGGTCCACTCTGGATAGATTTCGTTGAAATCGCGCCGTCTGAACTTGGCATAACTTACATTCGCAGCAGAGCATGTGAGCAGAGTGGAGCGTCTCCTCGTCTTTTCCCCGCCTGACTAAAGTTGCTTGCATTGTATTCAGCATCCCCAAGCGAGTCTGCAGCGCAGAGAGGGTTTTCTCCGCTGCTGGCCTGCTTTCAAGAAATCACCGCATTTGTCTGAAGCCTCAGACATTGTCCAAACTCGTGTTCTTGAAGGTGAACTCAAAAGAAATGTATTCTAGATAAGGAAAGCAATTCTTTGTTCTTCTTCTTTTTTTTTTTTTAAGTTTGAGACAATTTAAATTGTCATCCACGTGCTCTCTGCGCAAAAGTTCAGTTGGATATAGCCTATAGGTGTCTGGTGGCCTAATAGTTAATTTACCAAAATTTATTTAATATAACACATTGATGTTGATGTAGATGATTTTTATTTATATAATTAGGCCCATTGATTTGTTTAATTTTACTTTTTTTTTTTTGAACAGATGATATAGGTGTGAGAAAGTCTCACTGATGACACTGATTTATAACATGAATATATAAGAGCGCTCTCTTCCCGTTTGCGGGGACTCTTATTTTGGCGGAATGCAGCTTGTTCGGTGGATTACCTCAGAGCGCAGTGCGCGTGCGATTCAGTCTGGTATCAACTGTTATCTTCAGTGAGAACGGGCTGTGAAATTCCCTTACTGAATGCCGTTTAAGATCGTTGTTGTGCTACTTCGAGTGTTGAAGTTGTGTGCGTCCAGAGAGAAAGTGAGTTTGTAAATTTCACTATGTTACTCGAGTTAAGTTGATTGTTGTTCACTGTATAGAGAAGTTAAGAGAGTGACGACACAAATGGATGCTAATGTGAAGTATAGCAGTATTTGAGTTATCATCCAGTACAGTGTAATCATGTAAGCTGTGTAGCTTTATGGTTTATGTTCTACTGTATTTAAAGGAAACACTGTGTTGAGGGAAGCCAGTAGTTTTAATGTTATTTATGTTGTCATAAATGTGATGGAGATAATGAAAAGGCATTGTTTGTTAGAGCATATCTTTTATTTGTTTGTTACAGACCACACACATATGCTGATTCACTTCTATGGACATAAAGCACGAGACGATACAGAGTGTCAGTGAAATGTGCACAACATTGTTTAACTCAACCTAATAGGATCTGGCTCCCCCTCTGCTTGTTCAAATAAATCTGTTGAACTGGATTCCTTCTCCGACTTTGGTGTTCTAACCGGCACACCCGTATCAGCTTCATCTTAGCAACAGCTAGCACCTTACAGTCCTTAGCCTCCAGGCGTGTAAAGTAACGAATTACAAATACTCACGTTACTGTAATTAAGTAGTTTTTTTCAGAAATTGTACTTTTTTGAGTAAGTTTAAAATTGTGTAATTTTACTTTTACTTGAGTACATTTTAAGTGATGTATCGGTACTTTTTCTCCGCTATTTTCCTTCTGTTTGTGGCCGTTACTCGTTACATGCTTGTTTTAATTTTATTTTAATCCATCAACGTGATTGGATCGAGTAATCGGTCTTGTGACTGTCATCAATTCAAATTAAGCATAGAAAACTTACCGCCTATTCCTGCTGTTACTCGTGACTGCGGTGGAAGTGCATTCATCACGCATCAATTCAATCCAGATCAGCGTCTTCCTCTAATATGCTAAGGTACATTTCACATTTCTGCTTAATATGATATTTATATAGGCTGGCCTGTCTACATGGCCTAACATTTGGTCTGAGGTTGGGGGAATTGCGAGACGAGTTCATAATGCGGTGAATTCCCGCTCCCATTTACTTCACAATCACAGGAGAGACGCGCGTCACGATCTGTGCACTGCCGCGTCTTGCGCTTGCCATGCCGCCAGATTCAGAATCAGAGCACCATGTCGTTAACTTGAACTGCATTACTTAATAAGAAATTAGCACAGCTCGTTAATAAACAGCGTTTTTTGATTGATCCATTATGCGATCCATCTTCATTTGGCAAGTGCACTTGCGCAAAAACATTTTCCATGCTGAACTTTTTTTTGTGTGGATGCTGCTGATAAAACGGCTTCGCCGAGACTTCAGAGACAAAGTGTGTTTGTTTCTTTTGTAAAAGTTTCCTGGATATAACTTTCCTATTTAATGCACAATTGTCCTTTCAAATTATATTATCAGCATTACAATGTGAGTAAATGTAGCCGTGTAAAATGTAAGGGATGATGCCATCCTTCTAGAACAATGCATTTACGTTTAAATTGTAACATATTTAATAGCATGGAATTAAAGTGTGTAATTAGTGTTAGCTCACTATCTTAGCCTTTTTCAGTGCATTAGTTGAGGTAGTATGATAATATTAGTGATTCTCATTTATCAAAACACTAACATTGGTACCGTTTTGGAGAGAAATTGGGTATTTTTTTATTTTATTCAACCCATCTCTTGGTGTGTGATGTTGAACTATCATATGAGTTTCTAAAGGTTTTTGAATTATTTGCACAGTTATGAATATTGATATTTTATGTGCAACAATAACATGCTCAGGCCTAGTGGCTTTTCGCCTAATTTTAAATGCTTTCCCCCCCAAATAATATGATTTAAATGGTGATGAGTGTACTGATTTGATGCATTTTAAAAAGATGGATGATAGATATTCTTCAATCTTTCTTACTAAGAACAAAGTATAATGTGAATTCCAGTATGTGCATTTTTTTAATTTATAAATTGTAGTGCACAGTGTTTATTATAAGGGTTAGAATCCGCACCTCAGTACTCACTACTCACTACTCTTGAGTACTTTTAAATAAGCTACTTTTTTACTTTTACTCAAGTAGTTTTTTGGACAAGTACTTTTTACTCTACTCACACTACATTTTTTGGAATGTAATGGTACTTTTACTTGAGTATGTTTTTTCAGTACTCTTTCCACCACTGTTAGCCTCTCAGTTACATTTGGTCCTTCGAGCCGGATTCAAGCTGTTTCGGGAACATGCAACAAAGCAGTGAAGCATCCTGGGTCCCATCGACTCGACCTAAGAGACAACGAAGACTGCCACAGTATCTTGAGGACTATGTGGTTGGTCCAGTGAGCCAACAGGAATGTGTTCCATCACGTACAAGTTTGTTACAGCATATGCATGGGCTAGAGGGGTGGAGCTCTCATCATGAGGGAGCAGTTATGATGACGCCTGAGGAAAATGCACATGTCACAAAGTCCCCTCGTCAGGTTCAATGGGACACAGATATAAGTGTGCATGACGAAGAGTATTCTCCCAGCTATGATACGCGTTCAACTGGCCGACGTGTGGAGTGGACAGACACTCTAACACCCTATGCAGAGGATGGAAATGAGCTGTATGAGATGCGTAGAGAGAATACATCATTATGCCGACCAGAAGAGAGCAGGCAGAGCGGTCGTGCACAGCTTTGGGGGATCCAGAGGGAAACGCATTCGCCTGTGGCCCCAGTCAAGACACTGCAGAAGACACGACAAGAATCGTGGCCAGTGCCACCGCCTCCTCTTAAGGATCACTTTCCAACCCAAGGGAGAGAAGAAGAGGATGACGACTGGCTACCTCCTCCACCGTGGCCCTCTGCTGAACCACCGCCAATGCCTCCAGGGGGTGAGGAGACACAGATGGTTACTATGATAGATAAAATGATGAAGGAACTCCAACTACTCCGAGACAGTGCTGCATCTAACTCAGCAACTAGAAGTCATCTGTCTTCAACCCCTAAGAGACCACCAGCTTGGAAGCTTGATGATACTCAGCCTCCGACTCACTGGTCGCAGTATTACTCACCAGGGATCAACTCTCCTCCTGTCATGGACTCGGCTAAATCTGGGCCTCCACCTAAACACGTACCAAGGCCTCATATGAGTCATCGTACCCCCTATCAGGACGTACCCTATCAGCCTTCATCAGCAATGGCGAAGGAAAAGGAATACCATGGGCCAATGCCGAAAATCCCCCTTTTCATCCACAGGGACCCCATGGAATTCTCCCGCCTGAAGCTCGCCCTAAAAAATCTGTTGCCTATGGATGCCACTGAGCTCTTCAAATATCAGGTTCTTGTGGATCATCTGAGGTTGGAGGAGGCCTGCCTTACAGCTGACTCGTACATCAATTCACCGATGCCGTTCTCCGATACAATGGCCGCATTGAATGAGAAGTTCGGTCAGCCACATCAGGTCGCCTTAAAGAGAATTGCTGCTGTCATGGACTCACCAGAGGTCAGACGGGGAGATACAGCAGCATTCGAGAAGTTTGCTTTGCATGTTCAATCACTAGTGGGCATGTTAAAGACCCTGGGCTCTGATGGAGAAGTTGAGCTAAGATGCGGCTCACACGTTGCACGGCTACTCTCGAAACTTCCGCCTGAATTGAGGGCAAGTTTCCGCCGTCAGATGTATCACCGACCTGGCTGTACTCATACCCTGCTTGACTTAGCAGAGTGGCTCCAGTATGAGTCGTGGTGTCAGAGTTATGACGTCTCATCTGAGACCCGAGTCCACGGGTCACTGAGCCACAAAGCTGAGAAGCGACACAATAGATCATCGGCTACCGTGTTACATGGGGTGGAGAGCTCTGGAGATGGTAAGACCATAAAGCCAGAAGGTCAGAGTCCCTCAGATCTCAGAAGGCGAGGCAAGATAAAGCAGTATTGCCCATATTGTGAGAGTTCGGAACATTTCTTGAATAAGTGCCCAGCCATTCAGAAGTTCACAAGGGAGGAAGTCATAGAATGGATCAAGGTGAATAAAAGATGCTGGAGATGTGGGAGGTCCCACCAAGCCACACAATGCGACCTCAAAAGACTTTGTGATCTGTGCCAAGGAAAGCACCTGAGAGTTCTCCATAGTGTGAACACCCGTCCCGCTGCAGAGCCACCCAAAGTCTAGTTAACAGCGGTACCGAGGTTCTTTACCTGGACCGGCCATCAACTTCCAATCGTGTCCTATTAAAGGTTGTGAGAGTGCTTCTACGGAACAAGGATCGTACTCTTGACACATATGCGGTATTGGATGATGGATCGGAACGGACAATGCTCCTTCCAGAAGCTGTTGACCGACTTGGATTGCAAGGTAGACAAGAGAATCTTGTCCTCCGCACAATACGTCAGGATGTTCAAACATTGAAGGGATCATCCGTCTCATTCTGCATATCACCTCTTGCACATCCCAGAAGAAACTTTCAAGTTGCAGAGGCATTCACTTCACAACGTCTCAGCCTGGCGGATCACTCATATCCCATCTCCATGTTGAAGAGGAAATATAAGCATCTGGCAGACCTCCCCATTGAACCATTCGAGCATGTCAAGCCACTTGTATTGATAGGAGCTGATCATCCCCATCTGCTTACTCCCGTTGAGCCAGTGAGGTTAGGCCCTCCAGGAGGACCGGCAGCTATCCGTACCAGACTGGGTTGGACGCTTCAGGGGCCGACTCACCTCATTCAGTGGATAGCATGCACACAACAGTGCCTCCTTACCAGTGTTTCACCGCAGACAATCGAGGAATGTTGAGAAACTCTGGCAGATGGATGTGCTGCCTTTCCAGAGTGACAAGATGGTGGTGAGATCGAAGCAGGACAAGGAGGCAATAGAACAGTTGGAGGCAAAGACAAGAAGAGTAGAGGTTGCTGGCATCCTCCGGTATGCTACTCCGTTGCTACGGAAAAGGGACATGCCACTGTTCCAGGCAACCAAAGAGGCCGTTCTCCCGAGCTTGAGGAGTACAGAGAAGCGATTGACAAAGGACCCTCAACGTGCCAGAGCCTACTGTGAGGCAATTAATCAGCTGGTACAATCAGGAGCTGTAAAGAAATTGGGCCCAGGCGAGATCTCAAAGACTGGTGAAACATGGTACATACCTCATCACCTAGTAAGCCACAATGGGAAAGATCGGCTTGTTTTCAACTGTTCCGTGGACTGAATCTGAACGATGCCCTTCTTCCAGGACCGACCTTGGGCGCATCTCTTCTTGGTGTTCTGCTTTCCTTGCAGCGAGATCAAGGGTCGCTCCTCGGCGACAACACTCCATTCCACGTCTAGAGCTCTGTGGTGCACTGACAGCAGCCCAACTGGCAAAGATGTTGGAGGCGGAGCTGACCTTGAAGGTTGACCAGACTATACTTTGGAGTGATTCAACCACAGTGCTCTCCTGGCTGCAGTCGGAGTCGTGCCGTTTTAAAGTATTTGTGGGCACCCGTGTTGCTGAAATTCAGGAGCTCGCAGAACCCAGCGCATGGCGTTATGTGGACTCCTCACTGAATCCCGCCGATGATGTCACACGGGGTAAGACTGTTGGGGAGCTTGCCTTGCCTAATCGCTGGAGCCAAGGGCCCTCTTTCCTCCTTAAGGGACTCGTCGAATGGCCGTCCCAATCACCTAAGCCATCAGTTTCAGATTCGTCAGAGTACAGGAAGTCAGTGTCTTGTGGTATTGTGACTAAAAGCGACTGGCCATGTTCTCTACAAGGAGGCCAACACACTTGGAAGGATCTCATTGAGGCTACTGTGCGTGAGCTTCACGGGGCGGCTGGACAGGGTAGTGCTGTTACTGCTTCAGATTACCATCAAGCAGAAATGACAATCTACAAGAGGATCCAGCAAGACTGTTTCCCAGAAGAATGGCATCACTTCAAGAAGGGCAAGTCAGTACCGAATAGTAGTCGCCTACTTACCTTGTCCCCAGAGTTAGACCCTAAGGAGGCGATCATACGTGTCGGTGGTAGATTGCGGCGGGCTGAAGCTCTCGATTCTGCTTTTAAACACCCGATCGTACTGGATCCTGGGCATCCAGCAACCAAGCTACTTATACAGGACTATGACAGTCGTCTCTGTCACCCTGGACCTGAACGGGTTTACGCAGAAATGCGCCGCACCTTTTGGATCCTACGTGGGAGAGAGGCAATCTGTCATGTTTAACATCTCTGTAAGGAATGTCGAAGGTGGAAGGCTAAGCCTTCGGTGCCAAAGATGTCGGACTTACCTGTGGCCCGTCTGCGTCTATATAAGCCAGCCTTCTATTCCACAGGTGTAGACTGTTTTGGGCCTTTCCAGGTGAAGTTGGGACGCCGCTCCGAGAAGAGATGGGGTATTATATACAAATGTCTCACTACGCGAGCGGTGCACCTGGACCTCTTACATAGCTTGGATTCAGACTCCTTCCTAATGAGGCTCAGGAGATTCATTGCCCGTAGAGGTCCGCCGGCTGAACTCTACTCGGATCAGGGCACAAATTTCAAAGCAGGAGAGAAAGAGCTTCGCGAGAAATTTGACGGTCTTTCCTCAGAGCTTCAACAACTTCTAGCGAAGCAGAAGATTGCCTTTCACTTCAACCCTCCGGCAGCACCCCATTTCGGTGGGGCATGGGAGCGAGAGATAAGATCGGTCAAATCTGCTTTGTACACAGTTGTAGGAGCTCAGCCGGTCTCTGAGGAAGTACTCCGTACCGTCTTGTTGGAAGTCGAGGCGATACTAAACTCAAAGCCACTGGGATATAGCTCCGCCAATATAGCAGAAATGGATGCAATCACTCCGAACATCCTCTTGATGGGGCGGCTAGATGGTGCTTTACCCCAGGTGGTATACAACAAGAGTGAAGGCTTGAGCAGGAAAAGATGGAGGCACTGTCAGGTCTTGGCAGACCACTTCTGGTCTAGGTTTATAAGGTACTACCTGCCCACCTTGCAGCCTCGACAGAAGTGGCATACCACCACAGGGGATCTTGCGGTCAACTCTGTTGTTCTGATGATGGGCCCACAGCTTCCCAGGGCTCTTTGGCCAGTCGGCAGGGTGACTAAAGTACATCAGAGCGCTGATAGTCGTGTAAGGTCAGCAGACGTCCGGATCAAGGACAGAGTCTACACCAGACCAGTTGCCCGTCTCATCCCCCTTCCAGCCATCCCAGATTCATAGGAGGAGACGAATTCCATTGTAGTGCCCCGGAAGAGGGTGAACAGTGAGCCTTCCTCTGGAGCAAATTGCATGCAATTTGGGGGCGGCTGTGAGAAAGTCTCACTGATGACACTGATTTATAACATGAATATATAAGAGCGCTCTCTTCCCGTTTGCGGGGACTCTTATTTTGGCGGAATGCAGCTTGTTCGGTGGATTACCTCAGAGCGCAGTGCGCGTGCGATTCAGTCTGGTATCAACCGTTATCTTCAGTGAGAACGGGCTGTGAAATTCCCTTACTGAATGCCGTTTAAGATCGTCGTTGTGCTACTTCGAGTGTTGAAGTTGTGTGCGTCCAGAGAGAAAGTGAGTTTGTAAATTTCACTATGTTACTCGAGTTAAGTTGATTGTTGTTTACTGTATAGAGAATTTAAGAGAGTGACGACACAAATGGATGCTAATGTGAAGTATAGCAGTATTTGAGTTATCATCCAGTACAGTGTAATCATGTAAGCTGTGTAGCTTTATGGTTTATGTTCTACTGTATTTAAAGGAAACACTGTGTTAAAGTTTGAGGGAAGCCAGTAGTTTTAATGCTATTTATGTTGTCATGAATGTCAAGTCAAGTCACATTTATTTATATAGCGCTTTTCACAATACAGATTGTATCAAAGCAGCTTCACACTGATAACATGAAAGTAGCACAACACAGGATTAACAACATTGCTAAACACTAAATAATCCCAACTGAGCAAGCCCAAAGCAAGCCAAAAGCAAGGCGACAGTGGCAAGGAACCAAAACTCCATCAGATTGGATGGAGAAAAAACCTTGGGAGAACCCAGGCTCAGTCGGGGGCCAGTTCTCCTCTGGCTTACATTCATATTGTTTAAATATAAATATTAAATATAAATATTGTTTATGAATAAAACGGCGCCATAACATATCGCAGGCGTTGAGTCGTCTCTTCACAGGCGTTGAGTCGTCTCATCACAGGCGTTGGGGCATCCGAAATCCCCGTGAGAGGCTGGACACAAAACTGGACCTGACGAACGCCATTTTTCTCGGGACAAGCGTCCCGAGATAACAGCAGAAAGGCAGATGGGAAATAATTAGCATAGCTGATGTTCATACTGATTTCCGTTATATGGGAGTCGGTATGTGATGGAGATAATGAAAAGGGATTGTTTGTTAGAGCATACCCAGCTGGCATTTTAACGTTGATTCACCGGTGAAACAACGTCAGGGACCAAGGTTGGATCAACATTGGATTATGTTTCGATTTTACAAATCTAATCAACGTTGATTTTGCAACGTTGTTTCACCGTTGACATCATGAATGTTGTTTCACTGTTGATGTCGCGACGTTGTTTCATGGTCTCTCCTTTCAATATGGGTGAGTAAAGGTTGTATGTCGAAGTTAAACCAACATTTAATTATGCTTCGGTTTTGCAAATTGAAACGTTGCTATCGTGACGTTGTTTTAGTCTTACCTTTCAACATGGGAGAATACAATTATACATATTACAACGTAGTTTGAATTTGGAACACGATCATGACAATGCTAACTGATTTAGTGATTAACTGTATATTCTGTAGCCTACACTAAAAAAATTATTAATGTCAAATGACTGACAGCAATGGCTTAATTACAAACACATTTAATAAAGAGTTAGCACATGCTCAGGATTGTAAAACAAGTTTTATTTTGGAAAACAAAACAAAAAAGTCTAAAAATACTTTCTACATCTGAAAACTTTAACTTGCAGTGTTTTCAAAGTAAAGTACAAATATGAATGCAATACTTAAAAGACAGTTTTTGTTCAAGTAAAACTTAGATGAAATACATTTAATATTTAAAATGTACAGTAACAGTAGAAAAAAAACTAAGCATCTCAATAAAATGCGACAGTCTTTTGCATTGCTCTAGTAGAGTCCCAGCTCGAGGTCCGTTCTGATGCCATCGCTTCCTCTTTTTCCCTCTTCACTTCTTGTCTGCTCTCTGTACGATCCTGTAGCCGTACTGGTTACAAGAGGTAAAAACGATATATAAATACAGTTCGTTTTCTCACACAAACCGCTCGTTTCGTGTCTTAGGCCATCAATGTGTACTTACATTTACGAGTCATTAAATCATGATTAATTTGGACTTCTCTGTGCATGCTCTTCGAGGTGGGCCCCATAAATTTCCATTACATGACTGACAGACAAGAACGGTTTGACCTAAAAATGTCAAAATTGAAAATACTGTTGAAACAAAGACACCATCTTGGATGCCTTTGAGGTAAGATAAAACATATCAAAAATTAATTTCAAAGTGAACTATCCCTTTAAACCGTGATTCATTTTTCAGGATTCGTTGAAAGTTCAAGAGAAAAGCAATTAATTAAAAAAAATAGATATTTTGCATCACTATAAATGTCTTTACTGTAACTTTTGATCAATTTAATGTGTCCTTTCTGAAGAAAAGTATTTCTATTTTATATATATATATAAAAAAAAATCATATTGACCCCAAACTTTTGAACGGTAGTGTACATTTTTATTAAATTGAGTAAAATCATATCATAAAAGGTTGATGAATGCATACCTGAAGTGATAGCAGCTAAAGAAAAATCCTCCACCAAATTGCCAGTAATCATCTGGATCCTTGGTGAGTCTGGAAGGGGAAACAAGAAATGATTCAATGAAAAGCCCTAAAAAAGCAGGATTTTTTTTTTTACCATTCCATAAACAATTTTAAAATGTATTTAATACTACAAACGTTTGCCATTATAACACATTCACACAACATGAACAGAGTACTGACACCGCCGTCGGTGTGTGAATGAGTGTATGAATGGGTGAATGTGAGGCAAATGTAAAGCGCTTTGGTGGCCATTAGGTCTATGAAGGCGCTATATAAATGCAGTCCATTTACCATTTACCATTTTACTGTCATCTTTGAGACTGTTAGTTATTACATGATTAAAATGTAAACGCACATTTAAAGCATGGCAATCCCATCAGAAAAATGTGTATCATAGAAAGGGAAGCACACAAAAAAGCCAACTGGTACATCAAAATTAAGCCATAATATAATGTTACCTGCAGCCTTTATCCTGTTATGACATGTCTGAGGGTCTTTCCCTTACTGTTTTCCAGGACTGATGAAGGTAGGTGACATGACCTTTCTGCGGCACTTCATAGGAAGAAAGACAAAAAGTTACTCAGACTTTCTATCAGTAAATGTCTTTCTTTGATGATGAGAATCATACTTTATTAATCCCAGTGTAGGTTTTCAAAAGAGTGTGTAAAATCGACAAGAAACAAAACAAAAACAACTTACTGTAGTTGGTGGTTCCCATTCAGGGAACTTCGAGCTGCGTGTAAACGCCGTGGGAACGCCTCTGCGTGACGAGTCATGAAGCACGTATGAAATCTGTCCAATGGCGAGACGGAACGTCATAGGCGGGGTGACGTATCGACCAGGAAACTATAAAGCATCCCCGAAACACAAGCGCAACAGCTTCTGAGTCTTCACAAGCGCTCTATGTATGAATTTTGTCTGTCTGTCTAATATTGTATATTTATATATATTGATATGGCGAGCAAACAACAGCAGAATTTCAGAAAGTGTGTTCATCCCTGCCCTCGCTTCATCACGGGTGGGGATACACACGATCTGTGTGTTGTTTGTTTGGGAGTGCAGCATGCTCAGTCGGCTCTCGAGGGGCCGGCTGTGAGCACTGCGAGTGTCTGCCCATGAAGACACTTCGCTCCCGCCGGGCACTCTTCGAGGAGAGTGGTTCGGTGCGCGCTCCCCGCGGCTCGGGTCCCGCTGCTGCCGAGGCACAGCGAAGGCTTGCGTCGTGGGGATCGCAGATGGATCTATCAGCGGGGATTGAGACGGGCCCCGCCCTTTCTCTGCCCTTACCTGGTAGATCCAGTGCCTCAGTTCTCGCTGCGGGGGTCCGCGTTGCGGTTTTCCTGCCCGGGCTGAGGCGCCATCACTTCAATTATCCAGTTCTGAGGAGCTGGATGTTGAAAGTGTGGATGCAGAGTCTATGGACTCAGTGGAGAGCGAGGGAAGCTCGTTTGCCATCCCAGTCTCCCGCGAATGTAGTAAAAAAAAAAATAAATAAATAAAAGGGAAAAAAAAAAAAATGGAGGTTTTTGACTCGGGCTGTGGAAAAATTAACCATTGAATGGCCAGTTGAGAAACAAGAGTCGAGAGAGTAAAATGGATGAGAGATTTTTAATATCACACTCACTACCTCCATGCCGGTGTTTGCCCTTCTTCCCCGATCTACACACCGAGGTGTGTAGATCGTGGAACAAACCAGTGTCAGCTAGAATTTTGACACACCAGACCTCTATGTATGCTAATATTGCTGGGTCTAGGAGATATGAGTGAGGGGGAGGTCGTCGGCACTGACGTGATTAATGAGATACTGCGTCAGGCGGCAGATATTTCTCTCCGTGCCACCAAGGAGACGGCCAGATCAGTCGGCCGCTCTATGGCAGCCCTGGTGGCCACGGAGAGGCATCTGTGGCTAAATCTGGCTAATATGAAGGAGAAAGATAAAGCTTTCTCCTGGATGCGCCGCTGTCGACCGAAAAAAACAGGCAGCGGCGCTCCAGAAATGTCTCCCCCTCCGTACTCATCCTTCGGGGGCTGCTGGGCGAGAGCAGCCCCGCCCGTCGAGAGAGCGTCGCGTCTCGGGCTCCTCCCCAGCAAAACTGGGCTGAGACGCGGCGTTCTCAGGCGAGGTCTTCCCGGGATAGAACCGATCTGAGGACGGTTATTGTCGCCAGGAAGGCTTCGTCGAAGAAGTCCTGACGCCACTGGTGTCAGGCTACTGAGGGTGGTCCCCACCGTGAGACAGAGGTGTTCGCCGCTGAATCCGGCGCCCGCTCTCTCTCGGTGCCCTCAGGGGTTCGTTCTGCCAACCCTGCCTGTAATGGGGGGTGCAGACGGTCCCAGCGAGCGATTTCCCGAGGGACGCTCGTTTGCTCCGAGGAGCGATACAGAACGGTCGTTAAACCCTGCCTGTGCGCGGTCACAGGGCGCTGTTTCTGTTTTTAAAAACTACTCCAGAGGCCAGTCTCGAGAGACTGGTACCCTTAGTAGAATTTCTGGTAGAATGGGGAAGTCTTCCAAATATATCTCGTTGGGTCCTGCAGACTATCGAACGCGGGTACGCGATCCAGTTCAGGTCGCGTCCACCTCGTTTCCGGGGGTTTTGCCCACAGTGGTGACCCCGAGCAGGCTCTGGTTATGGAACAAGAAGTGAAAGCTCTGCTACTGAAGGGGGCGATAGAACGAGTTCTTCCTCCCGACAGAGAGCTGGGGTATTACAGCCGGTACTTCATTGTTCCAAAGAAGGATGGGCGGCTGCGTCCGATTTTAGACCTGCGCCTCTTAAATCGGTCAGTAGGGAAGCTCAAGTTCTAAATGCTGACTCTCAAGCAGATCGTGTCACAGATCAGGTCCGAGGACTGGTTTGTCACGATAGACCTAAAAAAAGACGCGTACTTCCATATCTCCATCCTTCCGCAACATCGGAAGTTCCTGAGGTTCGCTTTTTGGGGCGAAGCGTACCAATATCGGGTCCTTCCATTCGGCCTAGCGTTATCTCCTCGAACCTTCACGAAATGCATGGACGCGGCCTTGGCCCGCTGCGTCTCCAGGGCATTTGCATTTTAAATTACATCGACGATTGGTTGATTCTGGCTCAATCAGAGCATCAGGCGATTCGGCATCGAGATGCCGTCCTCGCCCACATCAGAAGGTTGGGGTTGAGACTCAACGCTAAGAAGAGTGTGCTTTCGCCAGTTCAGCGGACCACTTTTCTAGGCGTGGTATGGGATTCGACGACGATGCAGGCACGTCTGTCGCCGGCTTGTATAGCCTCGATTATCTCGACTGTCAAGCAAGTGAAGCTAGGCCAGTCACTCACTGTAAAGGAATTCCAGAGAATTCTGGGTCTGATGGCAGCAGCATCCAATGTGTTACCGTGCGGCCTGCTGTACATGAGACCACTACAGTGGTGGCTCAGGACCAAGGGGTTCTCCCCGAGGGGAAAGCCGCTCCGCAAGATCAAGGTCACGCGACGTGGTCTCCGTGCCCTGGCTATGTGGAAAGAACCTTGGTTCCTGTCCATGGGACCTGCGCTGGGAGCCCCGTGTCGCCGGGTATCGGTGACGACGGATGCCTCTCTCACGGGCTGGGGAGCGATCATGAGTGGTCGCTCGGCCCGCGGGTTGTGGCAAGACCATCATCTCCGATGGCATATAAATTGTCTAGAGATGATGGCGGTGTTTCAGGCTCTGAAACACTTTCTCCCAGACCTCAGAGATCATCATGTTCTTGTCCGGTCAGACAACATGTCTGTGGTCTCTTACATAAACCACCAGGGGGGTCTGCAGGGACCCGTTCTGCTGAACCTGCCTGTGAGGGTGGGCGCAGACGGTCCTAGCGAGTGGTTTCCCGAGGGAAGCTCGTTTGCTCCGAGGAGCGATACAGAACAGTCGTTAAACCCTGCCTGTGCGCGGTCACAGGGCACTGTTTCTGTCTCTATAATTACTCCAGAGGCCAGTCTCGAGAGACTGGTACCCTTAGTGGAATTTCTGGCAGAATGGGAAAGTCTTCCAAATATATCTCGATGGGTCCTGCAGACTATCGAACGCGGGTACGCGATCCAGTTCAGGTCACGTCCGCCTCGTTTTCGGGGATTTTGCCTACAGTGGTATCCCCCGAGCAGGCTCTGGTCATGGAACAAGAGGTGAAAGCTCTGTTACTGAAGGGGGCGATAGAACGAGTTCTTCCCCCGACAGAGAGTTGGGGTATTACAGCCGTTACTTCATTGTTCCAAAGAAGCTAACGATATACGCCTCCCTCACGGGCTGGGGGCGATCATGAGTGGTCGCTCAGCCCGGGTCTGTGGACTTTCTCCCAGACCTGAGGGGTCACCATGTTCTTGTCCGGTCAGACAGCACATCGGGGGTCTTTTTATAGACCATCAAGGGGGTCTGCACTCATGTCCATTATTCAGGCTAGCGCCAGATCCTTCTGTGGGCCCAGGGGAAGCTTCTTCTTTGGCGATTATATATCCCAGGATATTTAAATCGGGGAGCAGACATCCTGTCGAGGCAGGGGCCGAGGCCCGGGGAGTCTATGGAGTCATTTCGGTCATACCGAGGTAGGCCTATTTGAATCCAGGGACTGAGACACTGCAGGCTGTGGTTTCTCTGTATCCACCAGCCCCTCTGGGGTTGGATGTGATGGTACAGGAGTGGCCGAGGTCACCCCTGTACGCATTTCCCCCGATTGCTCTGCTCCCAGGAGTTCTGGAGAGGGTTCACCGAGTCGGGGTCTTTCTACTGTTAGTAGCCCCGCGTTGGCCGGCCCGAGTATGGATGCGGGTCGATACTTCACCCCGCCCAGATCTATGGAGGTTGTGGCTTGGCCTCTGAGGGGCCCAGCTCATAGAATCGGGTCTCTCGACTGAGGTCGTGGAGACCATCCTCCAATCCAGAGCTCCGTCCACGAGGAGATTATATGCCTTGAGGTGGCAATGTTTCACCTCTTGGTGGGGAGAACACCAGTTGGACCCAGTTAACTGCCCGGTGTGGCGGTGCTGGAATTCCTTTGGGGCATTTCTCCACAGGGTTATCCCACTCCACACTAAAGGTGTATGTGGTGGCCTATCTGCTTACCACGTCCCTTTGAGTGGAGCTTTTCACGGGAGATACCCATTGGTAATTCTTTTTCTTCGTGGTATTGTGAGGTCAGACCAAGAGAAACTAATCTGCTCTGCCCTCTGAGGGCTCTAGATGCTTATGTCCACAGAGCTGCCCTGTGGAGAAAGCCTGAACAGTTATCTGTTTGTTTTGGACCTCCGAAGAAAGGTTGTCCCGCATCTGAGCAGAGGTTGAGTAAGTGAGTGGTCGAGGCCATCTCATTTGCATATGAGTCCGCCGGTCAGCCTTCTCCTTTGGCTGTCTGGGCTCACTCAACCAGGGGTATGGTAGCTCCGCTCCAGGGGCGCAGGTGCTTTCGTCTAAATATGTGCCTGATTTCATACAACGGACACCTGCTCGCATGGCGGCGTTGGTATTAGCGTTCCCACGGCGTTTACACGCAGCTCGAAGTTCCCTGAATGGGAACGTCTCTGGTTACGTATGTAACCCTAGTTCCCTGAAGGGAACGAGACGCTGCGTGTCTATGCCATACTCCCAGCATGCCCGTGAGCGCTTGCTTCAGTCCTATCAGAAGCTGTTGCGCTTGTGTTTCGGGGATGCTTTATAGTTTCCTGGTCGATACGTCACCCCGCCTATGACGTTCCGTCTCGCCATTGGACAGATTTCATACGTGCTTCATGACTCGTCACGCAGAGGCGTTCCCACGGCGTTTACACGCAGCGTCTCGTTCCCTTCAGGGAACTAGGGTTACATACGTAACCAGAGACGATTTGTCTCTATTTGGGTGTTCTCTCCCCGAAAAAATCTTATTCCAATCCCAGATAGCAAACTGACATTGAATCAACGTGGAAATATGACATCGAAACAACGTTGATCTAACATTGTTTTGCTCATCGAATTAACGTTGAACCAACGTCAGACGCGTCATTCTTTCAAAACTAACGGAAAATCAACTTGAAATCAACGCGTTGTTTCAACGTTATGAAAGCAAACCAATTTTCGATTTTCATTTAGCTTTGAAGAATGCCGCGTCTGACGTTGGTTCAACGTTAATTCGATGAGCAAAATTAACGTTGTTTCAATGTCATGAGAGACGTCGTTTCCACGTTGATTCAATGTCAGTTTGCTGTCTGGGATGCTTGACCTAAAAAATATAAACAAATATAATCATTGGCAGTTATCAGTGTTCTAAGAGGTTATGTACTTCTAACGAATAAATTAAGATTTTATCACTTTATTCCGCGACTAATTACTCATGCATTTGAGCTAACACAAACCACCACCAACAACACACAGCAGTGTCAGATGGTAACGTAAGATAAGTTAACGTTACATGAATAAACTTAATAATATCTCTAGCGCGCTTCACTAATGCAATACAAAAAATCTCATTTGCAGGCTGCATTACTATGTCCGTTAGCAGTTTGTAAAAATCTTGTCAACAGACAGTAAAAAATGAAGATAATGATCTTCTATAATGGGTGATTATCAGCTCTTAGCATTAATCTAACGTTACCCACAAAGTAAATTTACACTCTATTCAACAGATTTCAATGTAACGTTAATACCTTTTAAACATGTATTGATATTTGTTAACATAATGTATGTACGTTACCACAGTTACACTCGTACATACATTACAGGAACATAACGTTTAACGTTCACGTTAGACTGTTAAAGAATGAAAAATGTCGTCTTACCTGAAGTGATTTCGCCAGTATTTTTATATTTTTCACTGTTGAAACAACAACTGACATTATTTCAACCATATTTCAACGTTGAAGGTCGGTCATATGCCAGCTGGGTATCTTTTATTTGTTTGTTACAGACCACACACATATGCTGATTCACTTCTATGGACATAAAGCATGAGACGATACAGAGTGTCAGTGAAATGTGCACAGCATTGTTTAACTCAACCTAATAGGATCTGGCTCCCCCTCTGCATATGCTTGTTCAATTAAATCTGTTGAACTGGATTCCTTCTCCGACTTTGGTGTTCTAACCGGCACACCCGTATCAGCTTCATCTTAGTAGCAACAGCTAGCACCTTACAGTCCTTAGCCTCTCAGTTACAATAGGCCTAAGCCAATTTAAATTTTAATAGTGCGCGCTGCGCAAAAATCAGTTAGGCTTATCAAAATCTGGCCTAAAAATTAATTAGCCTACTTTTAAACATTTATCTATACATTTTTTTTTTACATTTTTGTTCATATTTTTATTTTAGTTATATTATTAGGCCCATTTATTCGTTTAATTTTACAGCAGTTTGTGTGTACAATGGTTATTAACCCATTTACATTTTTATCGTGTGTGTTGGGCAAAAGTTCAGTTATCAAAATTCTAGCCTATAGTTAATTTACTTTTAAAACTTTTATGTATATTTTTGTTTATAAAATTTGTATTAATATTATTAGGCCCATTTATTCGTTTAATTTTACAGGACTTTTTGTGTATGTGTCACGGATCCGTCTGCGTCAGCACCAGACACCTTCACTCCGCCCACTCGTTCCAGCTCCCCAGCATACTAATCACTGTCACCTGTCCGCATCAATCACCGTCCCAATCATCCTCCCTTTATAAACTCACTCCTCTCAGTCACTCACCGTCTGGTCTCGTCGACACATCGGCTACAGACTCCCGCTACACAACTACTGGCTATAAGGAATACTTACTTGGTTATTCCTTATTTGCTTCAGCCCTGTCTGCTCCTCATCCGCTCCTGGTCCCCGGTCTTCCTCTTGTCATCCGTCCGCTGCCTCAGCTCTCCGTCTTCCAGGCCTGCTCAAGATAAGAGATACATTATCAGACTGTTTCCCGCTCCATTACCGAACTTTCTCTATAATACTCACCTGCTGTCTGACCATATCACCTGTCTCAATAAACCTGGTTTACACTCATCCATCTGTGTCCTTCTAGTCTGTGACAGTATGCTACATTCCTGTTCTTGCTAGTCCTAATTTGTAATTTGAAATGAAACATTTCTGTTTGGAAAATGTTGTTGTTGGTCTTTAGTTTTTTGTAAGGTAAGGCTGAGCGTTAGCGTTAGGTAAGGTAACGCGGAGCGTTATTAACCAATTGATCCATATATAAGGCGCTCCGGATCATAAGACGCACTGTCGTTTTTTGAGAAAATTGAAGGCTTTTAAGTGCGCCTTATAGTGCGGAAAATACGGGTACATGCTGTCTTTAAATAAATGCACAAAAATATACATTTTTATTTAGCCTATATTTTAATAATGTCGTGTAAGTTTAAATGTTAGAAAAATAAATAAATAAAGACATCTTGCCATACTAAAAGGGGACCGACGTTTCTGTAGAATGACCGTATAATAAATCAACAGATCCTACTTACGTGTATGTCTGCGGATATCTAGGGATTCAGAAGGCCATCGAGGCAGTGAAGTAGATCCATGCAATCCTCGGGGAACCGATCTTGCAAGGCATCTATCAGATGTTGAACATAGGGTTCCCTGGCTTTTTTGCAAGCTTGAATGTAACGGTCGCTTGAATTGGTCACTTTGACATCCTTGTATGTGCCGTCTTTAATAACATTCAAACGCCTGTTCCTTTATAACATAGCCAAAGGTCGGTGTATTTTTGCTGTATATATTTTAGGCTTATTCTCTAATTAAGATTGTGTTTAGGGGGGCTGGATTATTAGGCAATTTTAATCGGACAATTTGACCGGAGAGATTTAATTTTGTCGGACATTTAATTTTTTTCCCGGCCAATGTCCGGTAATTACCGGACAACGGAAACCCTGAAAGACACTCAAGGTCACCTTACAAATCTTTCTAAAAACATCAGTTTAACAACAACTGACAAAGCATATTATTATAATATTACTAATATTACTACACTAAAGAAAAAAGTTATTGCTCAATACATATTGTCGTGTTGTTGATTTGTCTATCATGCACATGGAAACGCGGGTGGAATGAGCCACGACAAGGAGATATTATTTCAGAAGTTTTACTGCGATCTTCGGACACAGATGCAAGTCACAGTTCACAGCGCACTCACCAACATTTATGAACACAGATAAATATCAGTTATGCTGCAGCTGATAGCGCTCTTGCTCCGGCACTGGACGGCAGTTTCTCCGACGTGCGATGAGCATGCGAGCAACCTCTACTATCAACTAACTCAACTCCCTGTTCTATGCTAAGGAGTGCATATCAGAACAACCAATGAACTACAAGAACACAGTAGGCAGTTAAGGGGGCTTAAAGGGCCAGATTACAACACTATCCCCCCTCTAGTAGTACTGAGTCCTTTCAGTACAATAACCCAAAAACAAGAACCAAAACAGTAACTAAAAATTGTACATGTAATTATAAACAATAAGTACCTTTAGCCTGGAAAACTCTTCAAAAGCGTTAACTCTGAAATAAAAGTCCATGAGTATTTGCACTTAACTGCAGCCTGGAACAGTAATTCTCTTTTCTCTTAATCATTGTATCTGGCAGGCTTACGAATTTCTCTTCCTTTGTTTGTCCTCTTGATTGTTTCTTCTTGTCCTAGGTCTGAGATAAACCCAAGTTCTCTTTCTTTTTTTCTTCGTCGGCGAGCTGTTTGCTGACGTTTTTTACCCTTGTCCAGGTTTTCCTTGGGCTCCAGGTCAGAAGATGCTGAATCTGTTTCACTACTGTCCTGGGTTGCAAGCTGTTCAGGTTCAAGCTGAGGTTCTTGAATGGTAGAATCATCTGTGGTACCATTGCTCTTTTGCAAAATCTGGCTCCTTTGACGCTTCACCCATGCTGGAATCACCTCACAGTCATAAGGTTTGAGACGATCATGATGCATGATTCTCTTGTTTCGTAATCCTTGAACCTCATAAAGTACAGGGCCACGACAGGCAGATATCACCATGGGCCCTTTCCATGGTGCTTGGAGTTTTGGGCTTTGCCCCTTCTTTTTGGTGTTGTCCCTAATATACACCAGATCTCCCACACTATACATCCTCTCTTGAGCCCTGAGATCATACGTCTTCTTTTGACGTTGTTGAGCTGTTCAAAGGTGCTCCCTGGCAGTGTCATGTGCTTCTCTTAAGCCTTTCTTCAAGCTGTACAGGAAGTCTGGAACTCCCAAACTATCTGACCTCTGCTCTGCTATGCCAGACCACAGATCTTGAGGTTGGTAGACTTCCCTTCCGAGCATCAGTCTATTTGGTGTGAATCCAGTAATTGTATGTTGGGAGCTACGATATGCTGATGTAAGGAGGGGAAGATGCACATCCCAGTTTTTCTGATCCTGGTTCACATAGCAGCGGATCATCTGCAGGAGTGTACGGTTGAACCGTTAAACTTGCCCATTTGAGGCAGGGTGGTAAGGGGTCGTCCTTGTTTTTGTTATCCGCAAGAGACTACAAACATTCTTGAATAGTGAACTTTCAAAGTTGCGACCCTGATCTGTGTGCAGTTCAAGTGGTGCGCCAAACCGAGAAATGAACTCATAAACTAGTGTCCTAGATGTAGTTTCTGCCCCTTGGTCTGGAACCGGAAAGGCTTCTACCCATCGAGTGAATTGATCAATGATGATGAGGACATACTTGTTTCCAGAACTGGACACAGGAAATGGACCCAGTATATCGAGATGGACTCGATCCATTGGGCCCCTGCTTGGTAATTTTGAAGCTTGGCTCTCTTAGTAGTTCCTGCAACTTTGCGAGCGTTGCAATGTTGGCACCGTTGTATGTACAAATGTACATCTCCTCCCATGCCATACCAGTGAAAACTCTGACGGAGTCGCTCTAACGTCTTGCCTTCCCCCAAATGGCCAGACTGGGGCGGGTTATGGCAGGCTTGCAACACTTCTGTTTGCATTGAAGCTGGTACTAGAAGCAACAAAGATGGGCTGAGTCCTCCAGGCCTTTCCCAATGATAGAAGAGAACACCATGATGTGATTGAACTTGCGGCCAACACAGCCAGTATTTCCTTACTGCTGGACTTTTCAATGCTACCTGCTCTTTCGTGGGAAGGGTTCCACTCTCTTTCCACTCATGCAAGATTGAAAGATCAGGATCAGCTTTTTGTTCTTAAGCCAGCTGTTTGGTAATGGTTTCTAACCAATTTACTTGTGGGGCTCCAAGCAACTCTGAAGCTGGCCCGTTCTCTTCACCTGTGCAAATGTCATTGTGTTCCTCTGTTTCACACTCAATGCGCCTTACTGCTAGTGGCACCACGTCCTCAACGTCTTCTTCAAACCTCTCCCAGCGGTCATGGAGTCTTTGGCAGTGTTGGCAACCTCCACATGGCAAATCTGAAACATCCTTCCCCGCTTGATACCAGTTGCACATATTGTGGATCTCGCCCTCATGTCTTGACATTGCATCAGCATTTGAATAGTGTTTTCCAGCCCTGTGCTCAATGTCAAAATCATACTGGCTCAGCTCTTCCAGCCATCGTGCAAGCTGTCCTTCAGGGTGTTTGAAACGGAACAACCAGGTCAGGCTGTTGTGATCAGTGCGCAGAAGGAACTTCTTACCCAGCAGGTAGTGTCGAAATTGGCGGGTGTAGCAAACAATAGCCAGCAACTCTCGTCTCGTTACACAGTATCTCCTCTGAGCTGGGGTAAGATGGTTACTGGCGTAAGTGATAACTCTCTCTTCTCCCCACTGGAGTTGTGATAACACTGCTCCGATGCTGTGATTTGATGCATCTGTGTCCAGGATATATTTCCCTTCCGCCGAAGGATACCCAAGTATCGGTACAGAAGTTAACTTTTCCTTGAGCTGTGTGAAAGCTTTTTGGTGCTCCTCAGTCCACAGGAATTTTACTTCTTTTCGAAGGAGTTCATTTAGTGGGCTTGCCAACTCAGAGAATGCCTGAACAAACTTCCTGTAGTAATTACACAGTCCAAGGAAGGCCTTCTGGTCATGCACACTTGTGGGGGTTTTCCAAGCTTCCACATCCTTAATCAAAGCTGAATTGGGGCGTATACCCTCACCACTGACCACATGGCCCAGAAAAAGGACTTCATCTTTGAGTAGATGACACTTTGATGGTTTCAGCTTCAACCCGTAACTGTCAAGGCGTTGGAATACAACTTCAAGATTATCAAGGCTCTTGTCTACCTCTTTACCCAGGATAATGATGTCATCCAAGTAAATTAGAAGGGTTTCCCACTGAAGGCCTCGAAGAACAAGCTCCATTGCCCTTTGGAAAGTGCTTGGAGCATTGCACAATCCGAAGGGCATATGGTTGTATTCATAGAGGCCATAGCGAGTGATGAAGGCCGTCTTTGCTCTATCCATTTCATCTACTACAATTTGCCAGTACCCAGATTGGAGGTCTAGGGTAGAGAAAACACAAGCGCCACCAAGAACATCAAGACATTCCTCAATCTTGGGGAGAGGATAAGCATCCTTAATTGTCAGGCTGTTTAGGCGCCGATAATCGACACACCAGCGGACACCACCATCCTTTTTACGGACTAGCACCACAGGCGATGCCCACTCTGAGGAGGAAGGTCTAACAACTCCTGCTTCCAGCATAGCTTTGAGGTGCCTCTCCTCTTCCCCTTGAAACCCGAGGGGAGTCCGTCTTACAGGCTGGCGTACTGGCCTAGCGGCTCCAGTGTCTATCTTGTGTGTGACAGCTGTTAAGAATCAAAGGTCAACATCTGAAATGGCAAAGAGAAACCTGTATGAATGCAGGAGCTTAACAAGTCGTTGTTGCTGTTCTTCACTTAATGCGCCACTTGAAGCAGCATAAAGGGCTTGGAGGTGCTCGGGCAAGTCAATGGCAGTTGTCAGTCTTCTCAGTTCTGAATGAATGGTGTCATCACTCTGCTCTTGAAGACTACAGTCCTCCTCTTGCTGTGTGTCATTTGACAAGCTCTCATCTGCATAAGTTTCAACTAAGAGACCAAGGCAAGCTCCTTTCAGTAAGGTAGTCTTGTGGCTGGAAAGATTGCAGAGCCTGATAATCACCCGTTGCTCCATGGTTGTGACAACACTTCCAGAAGCCACAGTTTCTGTGATCGGGTAGGGTTCCAAAACAGCACAGACACCAGGTTTTGGATTGTCGACTTCTCCACAGACAAGACACTCACTTTCTGGAGGTAACATTGTGTCTGTCTCCAGGACCACTCGTGCAACGTGATAGTCCGTTCCCTCACCGCCAACGATCCTAGCAGGAACCAGCTCCTCCTCGACTAACACTCTGCCATTAGTGTGGATGGTTACATTTGCAGCTTGCAGAAGATCGAGGAAGAACAGAGTCACGTATCGGAGCCACAAAAACGTCCCATTCTGCACTCCAGGTACCAATTTGGAATTTAACTTTTAGTCCACCTTTGGCGCTCATGTCTTTACCTGATTCTGCATTATGGAGGCATGTTTGCGTTAAAGCCATCTGCTTATTTGAGGGAAACTGCTGATACAAAGTTTCTGAGATAACTGTTGCTTCAGCTCCTGTGTCTACAACGGCTTTCACTGGAATGCTGTTCACGGTTGCATCAATGAGCAAACTTGGACCTCTACTTGTAGCGCGTCCCACCTGGGGTGTGGGGGACTGACTTCTCCAGCTTACTGAATCTCTTGAAGCAGTACTGCGGTTTTGATCCTTACTGCTTTGACCGGAGTTGGGTGGCAGGGTTGACAGCCTCATGCACTCTCTTCGAAAATGTCCTTCTTCACCACAGTGATAACACAAACCTGTTCCAACACGGCTGGGACTTGAAGAGTAGGATCTGGTTTGTACTGCACCACGTTGCGTTGGAGACCGCCCTCGCCTACTTTCCTGATTTGCTTCCTCCAGGATTCTTGGCTCCTTAGCCACAGGGTTGTCTAGTTTCGATTGTAGCTGCTCCATCTTTTTCATCAGGAGGTGAAACTGCTCAACAGTCACATAGTTCTTACTAATCCTCTCCACTGTCTCGGTTAGGGATGCCGTTTTCTGTGAGAGAAGGGCTAGCTGGTCTGCAGTGACGTAGCTTGGACTATGCACCCTGCGTGAGGCTGCTGGAGTTTCAATTGACACGTCATCATCATCTGCCCATGAAATCCGCCTGGCTCTGCTCTTTGAATCAACATCACGCCCCACAGTGGCTCGATAATTATGCTCGTGGGCCTCTACAAGTCTTTGAGCTTCCACTAATGAATGGGGATCTCTGTTCATTACTTCATAAGCCACCTTTTGGTTACGAAGTCCCTTGAGGAAGAAATCTGTGGCAAGTTGGTCTTGCAGATCGAGGTCCACACCAGGGTAGGCTAAGGTGACTAAGCGTTGTACCTCTTCTGCAAACTCTGCTGCTGACTCTTTGAACTGGCGTAGTTCTCCAAGCTTCCTCCTAATTGTGGTCGGGGGTCTCGTTGACCAAAACGTTGAGTTAGCTGCTCCTTCAGAAGAGTGTAGTCCTCTCGAATATGCTCAGGAAGTGAACAGACATACTTAATTGCTGCCCCTCTCAGGCATTCATGTAAATAGTCCACCCTGTGGGCTCCACTCCATCCATACTTTCTGGCCTGCCGTTCAAATGGTACTAGAAACGATTCCCAGTCCCCACTACCATCAAAAATAGCGAGCTTTGCTCTGGGACCCTCATGAGAAATGGGTTGGCCTTGATGATGAGGAATGCTGTGTCTTTGTTCAAAAGCGTAGGTAGGTGGCAGTAGCTGAGAGCCACGCTCACTATTTCGTTGCCTAACACCTGTCTCTATGGAGGGGGTAACTCTGGTGGGGCCTGAAGTATGTGCTCTTTGTTGTATGACGTCCAGCTCAGCAGCAAACGGTCCACTTGTAATGTTGCGTGACCTCTCTGGATTCTCTAAGGGAAACTGTGAATCACAGTAAGGTATCCGCCTATCTCTGACAGTGGGCTGCGAGCTCTCACGGGTGTCCGACTAGGTGCAGTGGACATGGATGTTTGCGGGGCTTGGGTACTACTTGCAATATGGTGCAATATTGGAGTCATCATCGTTCGCAGTTGCTCATTATTCTTATTCTGATTTTCAAGCATTGCCTTCAACCATTCTGGAGGTTGGTTGGGATCAGGGGCTGCTGCTGCCATTGCTCCTTGGTATAAATCTTCCCGGGAATTATTTTTTTTTTTTTTAATATTTCTCCATTTCTTTTCTTATCTCTTTTTTTCTCTCTTTTTTTTAGATATCTTTTTTTATATCTTTTTTCTTGTTGTCTCTTTTTTTGGATATCTATTTTTTATCTCTTTTTTTAGATATCCTTTTTTATCTCTTTTTTTTAAATATCTTTTTGTTATCTCTTTTTTTAAGATATCTTTTATCTCTCTTTTTTTTAGATATCTTTTTTTTAACCCCTTTTTTATAGTCGAATATTCTCGCAAAAATCTTCCAGGAGCATTTGGTTTTCTTACTGTCTCTGGCAATTCAGTGTACTTGAATCAACACGCTTCTCATCGGGTGCGATGACGTCAGCCAACTCGCGAACTGCCTGGTATTGGATAATGGTGAAGGGCCTTTTATCCGTATAGTTTTGTCGTAACTTTTATTTCAGTCAATTGTCGTTACAGATGACCTCCAGGAGCATTTGATTTTCTTACTGTCTCTGGCAATTCAGTGTAGTTGAGTCAACACGGTTCTCATCGGGCCTCTGGCCTAAAGCGCTAACAAATTAGCCACTTCAGCATCCAACTTCTTTTCCTTTTTAAATCGATATTCTTCTGGGTTAATTCACGTTATTAACACAATCCCACTTCTGACACCAGTTGTCGTGTTGTTGATTTGTCTATCATGCACATGGAAACGCGGGTGGAATGAGCCACGACAAGGAGATATTATTTCACAAGTTTTACTGCGATCTTCGGACACAGATGCAAGTCACAGTTCACAGCGCACTCACCAACATTTATGAACACAGATAAAT
>NW_024121677.1:2586869-2651869 GCF_016745375.1 Pimephales promelas
GTATGTCTGCGGATATCTAGGGATTCAGAAGGCCATCGAGGCAGTGAAGTAGATCCATGCAATCCTCGGGGAACCGATCTTGCAAGGCATCTATCAGATGTTGAACATAGGGTTCCCTGGCTTTTTTGCAAGCTTGAATGTAGCGGTCGCTTGAATTGGTCACTTTGACATCCTTGTATGTGCCGTCTTTAATAACATTCAAACGCCTGTTCCTTTATAACATAGCCAAAGGTCGGTGTATTTTTGCTTTATATATTTTAGGCTTATTCTCTAATTAAGATTGTGTTTGGGGGGCTGGATTATTAGGCAATTTTAATCGGACAATTTGACCGGAGAGATTTAATTTTGTCGGACATTTAATTTTTTTCCCGGCCAATGTCCGGTAATTACCGGACAACGGAAACCCTGAAAGACACTCAAGGTCACCTTACAAATCTTTCTAAAAACATCAGTTTAACAACAACTGACAAAGCATATTATTATAATATTACTAATATTACTACACTAAAGAAAAAAGTTATTGCTCAATACATATTGTCGTGTTGTTGATTTGTCTATCATGCACATGGAAACGCGGGTGGAATGAGCCACGACAAGGAGATATTATTTCACAAGTTTTACTGCGATCTTCGGACACAGATGCAAGTCACAGTTCACAGCGCACTCACCAACATTTATGAACACAGATAAATATCAGTTATGCTGCAGCTGATAGCGCTCTTGCTCCGGCACTGGACGGCAGTTTCTCCGACGTGCGATGAGCATGCGAGCAACCTCTACTATCAACTAACTCAACTCCCTGTTCTATGCTAAGGAGTGCATATCAGAACAACCAATGAACTACAAGAACACAGTAGGCAGTTAAGGGACTTAAAGGGCCAGATTACAACACTATCCCCCCTCTAGTAGTACTGAGTCCTTTCAGTACAATAACCCAAAAACAAGAACCAAAACAGTAACTAAAAATTGTACATGTAATTATAAACAATAAGTACCTTTAGCCTGGAAAACTCTTCAAAAGCGTTAACTCTGAAATAAAAGTCCATGAGTATTTGCACTTAACTGCAGCCTGGAACAGTAATTCTCTTTTCTCTTAATCATTGTATCTGGCAGGCTTACGAATTTCTCTTCCTTTGTTTGTCCTCTTGATTGTTTCTTCTTGTCCTAGGTCTGAGATAAACCCAAGTTCTCTTTCTTTTTTTCTTCGTCGGCGAGCTGTTTGCTGACGTTTTTTACCCTTGTCCAGGTTTTCCTTGGGCTCCAGGTCAGAAGATGCTGAATCTGTTTCACTACTGTCCTGGGTTGCAAGCTGTTCAGGTTCAAGCTGAGGTTCTTGAATGGTAGAATCATCCGTGGTACCATTGCTCTTTTGCAAAATCTGGCTCCTTTGACGCTTCACCCATGCTGGAATCACCTCACAGTCATAAGGTTTAAGACGATCATGATGCATGATTCTCTTGTTTCGTAATCCTTGAACCTCATAAAGTACAGGGCCACGACAGGCAGATATCACCATGGGCCCTTTCCATGGTGCTTGGAGTTTTGGGCTTTGCCCCTTCTTTTTGGTGTTGTCCCTAATATACACCAGATCTCCCACACTATACATCCTCTCTTGAGCCCTGAGATCATACGTCTTCTTTTGACGTTGTTGAGCTGTTCAAAGGTGCTCCCTGGCAGTGTCATGTGCTTCTCTTAAGCCTTTCTTCAAGCTGTACAGGAAGTCTGGAACTCCCAAACTATCTGACCTCTGCTCTGCTATGCCAGACCACAGATCTTGAGGTTGGTAGACTTCCCTTCCGAGCATCAGTCTATTTGGTGTGAATCCAGTAATTGTATGTTGGGAGCTACGATATGCTGATGTAAGGAGGGGAAGATGCACATCCCAGTTTTTCTGATCCTGGTTCACATAGCAGCGGATCATCTGCAGGAGTGTACGGTTGAACCGTTAAACTTGCCCATTTGAGGCAGGGTGGTAAGGGGTCGTCCTTGTTTTTGTTATCCGCAAGAGACTACAAACATTCTTGAATAGTGAACTTTCAAAGTTGCGACCCTGATCTGTGTGCAGTTCAAGTGGTGCGCCAAACCGAGAAATGAACTCATAAACTAGTGTCCTAGATGTAGTTTCTGCCCCTTGGTCTGGAACCGGAAAGGCTTCTACCCATCGAGTGAATTGATCAATGATGATGAGGACATACTTGTTTCCAGAACTGGACACAGGAAATGGACCCAGTATATCGAGATGGACTCGATCCATTGGGCCCCTGCTTGGTAATTTTGAAGCTTGGCTCTCTTAGTAGTTCCTGCAACTTTGCGAGCGTTGCAATGTTGGCACCGTTGTATGTACAAATGTACATCTCCTCCCATGCCATACCAGTGAAAACTCTGACGGAGTCGCTCTAACGTCTTGCCTTCCCCCAAATGGCCAGACTGGGGCGGGTTATGGCAGGCTTGCAACACTTCTGTTTGCATTGAAGCTGGTACTAGAAGCAACAAAGATGGGCTGAGTCCTCCAGGCCTTTCCCAATGATAGAAGAGAACACCATGATGTGATTGAACTTGCGGCCAACACAGCCAGTATTTCCTTACTGCTGGACTTTTCAATGCTACCTGCTCTTTCGTGGGAAGGGTTCCACTCTCTTTCCACTCATGCAAGATTGAAAGATCAGGATCAGCTTTTTGTTCTTAAGCCAGCTGTTTGGTAATGGTTTCTAACCAATTTACTTGTGGGGCTCCAAGCAACTCTGAAGCTGGCCCGTTCTCTTCACCTGTGCAAATGTCATTGTGTTCCTCTGTTTCACACTCAATGCGCCTTACTGCTAGTGGCACCACGTCCTCAACGTCTTCTTCAAACCTCTCCCAGCGGTCATGGAGTCTTTGGCAGTGTTGGCAACCTCCACATGGCAAATCTGAAACATCCTTCCCCGCTTGATAACAGTTGCACATATTGTGGATCTCGCCCTCATGTCTTGACATTGCATCAGCATTTGAATAGTGTTTTCCAGCCCTGTGCTCAATGTCAAAATCATACTGGCTCAGCTCTTCCAGCCATCGTGCAAGCTGTCCTTCAGGGTGTTTGAAACGGAACAACCAGGTCAGGCTGTTGTGATCAGTGCGCAGAAGGAACTTCTTACCCAGCAGGTAGTGTCGAAATTGGCGGGTGTAGCAAACAATAGCCAGCAACTCTCGTCTCGTTACACAGTATCTCCTCTGAGCTGGGGTAAGATGGTTACTGGCGTAAGTGATAACTCTCTCTTCTCCCCACTGGAGTTGTGATAACACTGCTCCGATGCTGTGATTTGATGCATCTGTGTCCAGGATATATTTCCCTTCCGCCGAAGGATACCCAAGTATCGGTACAGAAGTTAACTTTTCCTTGAGCTGTGTGAAAGCTTTTTGGTGCTCCTCAGTCCACAGGAATTTTACTTCTTTTCGAAGGAGTTCATTTAGTGGGCTTGCCAACTCAGAGAATGCCTGAACAAACTTCCTGTAGTAATTACACAGTCCAAGGAAGGCCTTCTGGTCATGCACACTTGTGGGGGTTTTCCAAGCTTCCACATCCTTAATCAAAGCTGAATTGGGGCGTATACCCTCACCACTGACCACATGGCCCAGAAAAAGGACTTCATCTTTGAGTAGATGACACTTTGATGGTTTCAGCTTCAACCCGTAACTGTCAAGGCGTTGGAATACAACTTCAAGATTATCAAGGCTCTTGTCTACCTCTTTACCCAGGATAATGATGTCATCCAAGTAAATTAGAAGGGTTTCCCACTGAAGGCCTCGAAGAACAAGCTCCATTGCCCTTTGGAAAGTGCTTGGAGCATTGCACAATCCGAAGGGCATACGGTTGTATTCATAGAGGCCATAGCGAGTGATGAAGGCCGTCTTTGCTCTATCCATTTCATCTACTACAATTTGCCAGTACCCAGATTGGAGGTCTAGGGTAGAGAAAACACAAGCGCCACCAAGAACATCAAGACATTCCTCAATCTTGGGGAGAGGATAAGCATCCTTAATTGTCAGGCTGTTTAGGCGCCGATAATCGACACACCAGCGGACACCACCATCCTTTTTACAGACTAGCACCACAGGCGATGCCCACTCTGAGGAGGAAGGTCTAACAACTCCTGCTTCCAGCATAGCTTTGAGGTGCCTCTCCTCTTCCCCTTGAAACCCGAGGGGAGTCCGTCTTACAGGCTGGCGTACTGGCCTAGCGGCTCCAGTGTCTATCTTGTGTGTGACAGCTGTTAAGAATCCAAGGTCATCATCTGAAATGGCAAAGAGAAACCTGTATGAATGCAGGAGCTTAACAAGTCGTTGTTGCTGTTCTTCACTTAATGAGCCACTTGAAGCAGCATAAAGGGCTTGGAGGTGCTCGGGCAAGTCAATGGCAGTTGTCAGTCTTCTCAGTTCTGAATGAATGGTGTCATCACTCTGCTCTTAAAGACTACAGTCCTCCTCTTGCTGTGTGTCATTTGACAAGCTCTCATCTGCATAAGTTTCAACTAAGAGACCAAGGCAAGCTCCTTTCAGTAAGGTAGTCTTGTGGCTGGAAAGATTGCAGAGCCTGATAATCACCCGTTGCTCCATGGTTGTGACAACACTTCCAGAAGCCACAGTTTCTGTGATCGGGTAGTGGTTTCAAAACAGCACAGACACCAGGTTTTGGATTGTCGACTTCTCCACAGACAAGACACTCACTTTCTGGAGGTAACATTGTGTCTGTCTCCAGGACCACTCGTGCAACGTGATAGTCCGTTCCCTCACCGCCAACGATCCTAGCAGGAACCAGCTCCTCCTCGACTAACACTCTGCCATTAGTGTGGATGGTTACATTTGCAGCTTGCAGAAGATCGAGGAAGAACAGAGTCACGTATCGGAGCCACAAAAACGTCCCATTCTGCACTCCAGGTACCAATTTGGAATTTAACTTTTAGTCCACCTTTGGCGCTCATGTCTTTCCCTGATTCTGCATTATGGAGGCATGTTTGCGTTAAAGCCATCTGCTTATTTGAGGGAAACTGCTGATACAAAGTTTCTGAGATAACTGTTGCTTCAGCTCCTGTGTCTACAACGGCTTTCACTGGAATGCTGTTCACGGTTGCATCAATGAGCAAACTTGGACCTCTACTTGTAGCGCGTCCCACCTGGGGTGTGGGGGACTGACTTCTCCAGCTTACTGAATCTCTTGAAGCAGTACTGCGGTTTTGATCCTTACTGCTTTGACCGGAGTTGGGTGGCAGGGTTGACAGCCTCATGCACTCTCTTCGAAAATGTCCTTCTTCACCACAGTGATAACACAAACCTGTTCCAACACGGCTGGGACTTGAAGAGTAGGATCTGGTTTGTACTGCACCACGTTGCGTTGGAGACCGCCCTCGCCTACTTTCCTGATTTGCTTCCTCCAGGATTCTTGGCTCCTTAGCCACAGGGTTGTCTAGTTTCGATTGTAGCTGCTCCATCTTTTTCATCAGGAGGTGAAACTGCTCAACAGTCACATAGTTCTTACTAATCCTCTCCACTGTCTCGGTTAGGGATGCCGTTTTCTGTGAGAGAAGGGCTAGCTGGTCTGCAGTGACGTAGCTTGGACTATGCACCCTGCGTGAGGCTGCTGGAGTTTCAATTGACACGTCATCATCATCTGCCCATGAAATCCGCCTGGCTCTGCTCTTTGAATCAACATCACGCCCCACAGTGGCTCGATAATTATGCTCGTGGGCCTCTACAAGTCTTTGAGCTTCCACTAATGAATGGGGATCTCTGTTCATTACTTCATAAGCCACCTTTTGGTTACGAAGTCCCTTGAGGAAGAAATCTGTGGGAAGTTGGTCTTGCAGATCGAGGTCCACACCAGGGTAGGCTAAGGTGACTAAGCGTTGTACCTCTTCTGCAAACTCTGCTGCTGACTCTTTGAACTGGCGTAGTTCTCCAAGCTTCCTCCTAATTGTGGTCGGGGGGTCTCGTTGACCAAAACGTTGAGTTAGCTGCTCCTTCAGAAGAGTGTAGTCCTCTCGAATATGCTCAGGAAGTGAACAGACATACTTAATTGCTGCCCCTCTCAGGCATTCATGTAAATAGTCCACCCTGTGGGCTCCACTCCATCCATACTTTCTGGCCTGCCGTTCAAATGGTACTAGAAACGATTCCCAGTCCCCACTACCATCAAAAATAGCGAGCTTTGCTCTGGGACCCTCATGAGAAATGGGTTGGCCTTGATGATGAGGAATGCTGTGTCTTTGTTCAAAAGCGTAGGTAGGTGGCAGTAGCTGAGAGCCACGCTCACTATTTCGTTGCCTAACACCTGTCTCTATGGAGGGGGTAACTCTGGTGGGGCCTGAAGTATGTGCTCTTTGTTGTATGACGTCCAGCTCAGCAGCAAACGGTCCACTTGTAATGTTGCGTGACCTCTCTGGATTCTCTAAGGGAAACTGTGAATCACAGTAAGGTATCCGCCTATCTCTGACAGTGGGCTGCGAGCTCTCACGGGTGTCCGACCTAGGTGCAGTGGACATGGATGTTTGCGGGGCTTGGGTACTACTTGCAATATGGTGCAATATTGGAGTCATCATCGTTCGCAGTTGCTCATTATTCTTACTCTGATTTTCAAGCATTGCCTTCAACCATTCTGGAGGTTGGTTGGGATCAGGGGCTGCTGCTGCCATTGCTCCTTGGTATAAATCTTCCCGGGAATTTTTTTTTTTTTTTTAAATATTTCTCCATTTCTTTTCTTATCTCTTTTTTTTCTCTCTTTTTTTTAGATATCTTTTTTTTATATCTTTTTTCTTGTTGTCTCTTTTTTTGGATATCTATTTTTTATCTCTTTTTTTAGATATCCTTTTTTTATCTCTTTTTTTTAAATATCTTTTTGTTATCTCTTTTTTTAAGATATCTTTTATCTCTCTTTTTTTTTTAGATATCTTTTTTTTATACCCTTTTTTATAGTCGAATATTCTCGCAAAAATCTTCCAGGAGCATTTGGTTTTCTTACTGTCTCTGGCAATTCAGTGTAGTTGAATCAACACGCTTCTCATCGGGTGCGATGACGTCAGCCAACTCGCGAACTGCCTGGTATTGGATAATGGTGAAGGGCTTTTTATCCGTATAGTTTTGTCGTAACTTTTATTTCAGTCAATTGTCGTTACAGATGACCTCCAGGAGCATTTGATTTTCTTACTGTCTCTGGCAATTCAGTGTAGTTGAGTCAACACGGTTCTCATCGGGCCTCTGGCCTAAAGCGCTAACAAATTAGCCACTTCAGCATCCAACTTCTTTTCCTTTTTAAATCGATATTCTTCTGGGTTAATTCACGTTATTAACACAATCCCACTTCTGACACCAGTTGTCGTGTTGTTGATTTGTCTATCATGCACATGGAAACGCGGGTGGAATGAGCCACGACAAGGAGATATTATTTCACAAGTTTTACTGCGATCTTCGGACACAGATGCAAGTCACAGTTCACAGCGCACTCACCAACATTTATGAACACAGATAAATATCAGTTATGCTGCAGCTGATAGCGCTCTTGCTCCGGCACTGGACGGCAGTTTCTCCGACGTGCGATGAGCATGCGAGCAACCTCTACTATCAACTAACTCAACTCCCTGTTCTATGCTAAGGAGTGCATATCAGAACAACCAATGAACTACAAGAACACAGTAGGCAGTTAAGGGACTTAAAGGGCCAGGTTACAACAATATGCAATCATAAATAAGCCTGTTTAATTAAATGACTTTTAAGATGAGATTTAAGTATAAAGACTGTTACAAATAAGTATGAAGGCCGTTACGAATTTCCAAGGGAAAGGAGTTCCACAAATGATGGGCAGCATATCTAAAAGCCATAGACTCATACTGTTCGAAAATGTGTGGTAAGACGGAAAAAAAAAAGATGAAGAAAATCTGAGGGTACGGGCATTAAAATATGAAGAAGAACAAAGAGAAGAGAACTGCAATAAAGGTTGCAATTAATAACACTGTTTCATAGATGAAAATATGCAGAACTATAACTATTTTTACGACACCCAGACTTGTAACCTGCTTTGATGGAAAGACATGGACTCCTCAATAGTGACAGAAAAGCTTTCAGATTAGTCAGAGTAGATTTTGCACGTACCAATTTCAGCTAAGCAGCTGGACACAGAAAGTGTAGGAAAAACAGAAGTAGGCATGGAAGACTGTCACAACGATGTGTTGTTGAACATGTTGATGAAGGCAAAGCTTATCTTTAATAAATCCACACAGGGGCGTCGCAACCGTGGGGGATGTGGGTGTTTTAACACCCACACTTTTCCCGGTGAAAGTGTTCAACACCCGCACTTTTTCTGCCGTTTTTCCGCAGTTTTAACAAACAAACACACAAACGCCTTCCTACAGTCGCTCCTCCGTTTCTCTGGCGCTCAGTGTGTGTGTGCGCAGTGTGCGCTCGCTGCGGTTGTCTCCTCTCAAACATGACACCAGCTTTGAGTGTGTCCGGCTGATGATTGGCTGTTCTGCCTTAAGTCCCGAACTTATGGTTGTTTACATCTCCCTTTTCCAGGTACTTTGAATGAGTGTTTATGCTTTCGAGGTTTTTAAATAAGCTTGATATGTGTTTGGGAAGATGTTATGTTTATGTTTTATTGACATGTCCAGTGTTTTCATTATTATATTTCGTATTTTTGGATAAACAGTACAAGACTTGCGTTAGGCATTCTGTTTGTAATGCTGCGTAATTTGAAAAAAAAAAAAAAAAAAAAAAAAAACGCGCTCTTTGCTCACACGATCAGCATGGTGTTCTGTGTTTTCTCCTAAATAAAAGCTCAAGGATTTATTTCTTACAAGTGAAGAAATTAGGACAAAAGTATTGTAATTTTGATAGCGTAATATAATGACAGACTCTATATCATAACTATAAAGATGTTTGAGCCCTCTTTAAGTAAGCTACAAGTCAATGCTTTTTCGTTGTTCAATGTGCACAGGCCTGGGTCGAATCTAGTTGAAGCTCTTAATTTTGAGCTCTCAATGTGCTCCAGATTGATGCATTTAACCTTAAAATGTACCAAATTTTCTTGCGGGGGAGCATGCCCCCCAACCCCCCTAGAGGGACAGGGGTCTACGTAACATGCCCAAATTTAAATGACACATCCATCCCCCACACTTTTCAAAAGCTTGCTACGCCTCTGCAGGAAGATAAATCACACAAAGAGAACTGCTGCTTACAACACCTATATCACAGAAGAGACCAGACAGCAAATGAATAGACACAGAGGACTTAAAGGGATACTTCAAGATTTAGCATTAAAGGGGGGGTTGACTGCTTTTTTCTTTTTTTTCTTTGCATGATTGTAATTATGGGGTGCAATATAACACGTATTCGTGGTTTTTCTTTTTTTAAAAGTCTTATTTTTCATAAACTTCATCTTTATTGTCAGCCGCGCTCTCCTCTTTCCCCTAAACGACCGGTCGACTTCCTGATTCTATGAAACCACTCCCTCAGAAACAGGCAGTGGGCTCAGATTGGTTAGTTTGCCCATTAAGGGCAATTTATACTTCTGACTGACTAGTCTTCTTGTGGGTTAATGAGTCTGAAGAACTGGCTGGGTGGACTCCATAGATGAAGGCAGTGGCGTGTCTTCTTCCTCAACTCTCGCTTTTTCCAAACAGCACATTAAAGAAAGTTGTTTAGCCATTATTATGGCGCCACCGAGAGTTTTCCTATCGGAACCCCTAGCAACCATAGCAACCAATAAGGTTCCGGAGGGAGGCTTTCTACAACTTGCTTTGACAGTTACATTTTATTCGGCAAAACGAATTAAACATACACAGCAGGCAACAATAAATCAGGTATATATTAAAGGTGGAATACCTAAGATTTTTGCATTAAAATATCCCAAAATCACAAGGCCAGTGTTATATATTTAGTTAAGATGATAACTTACAATATTCCAAATGTTTCAAACAATGTTTAAATCGCGAGAAAATTGAGATTTTAACCAAGGAAATGGGGCGTGTGAGCAGGGGTGAGCTGGGTGTCGCCAGTCAATCGCGTCATATCCACGTTACCTCGGTTTCCGCTCGTACTACGTGTAGTCCTGGACAAATGCGGAAGTTGTAGTTGTGCGTTAGCGTCTATCAAGCAACAAACGTCAGCTTGTTTCGCACATTTGTTATGGAATGGAGCACAATTATTCTTTTCAATTATTCTCGGAATGTGAACTGTTGGCTGTAAAGGGGGTCGCACACCGGACGAGAAGCGCCGCGCCACGTTTAGGACAACTCCACAGTAACGTTATCGCCCACCGGACGCGCACTTTCTCATCAGTGTATGGCCAGAAATATTGTTATGTTTAATGACATGAAAGGAAGATAATGTCTGTTCTATGTTATTGTACTGTACAATTAAATACAATCGTTGCTGAGTCTGCATTCTGAAAACTTTACCTCAGAGCATCCGTTCACTGACTGAATTGAGAATCTCACCTGAAAAATCTAATAACATCAGCAATTGTTATTCACGCAGCTGATTTCTGTAAATGAATGCAAAACTAAATGCTTATTGCAGCATAGGGCGAAGTCAGGATCCATTAGCAACGATTTGAGACAAAAATAAGTCACTTCGTCCAGTGACTCGTACAGTAACATCTGTGATAACTAATTTACTTTTAAACCTGACTTTTCTTGCGGTTATTTCAGTTTAATGAAAAACAAGCATGTCATTAAACGCAACATTTATAGAAATCGAACTTTACCTCATCCATGACAACTAATTTTCGATTCCCGTCTGACTGATTTATCCACGGTGGAGTTGAAAACAACAGTTCCCATCATTCCGCGTTTCTCCACAGCGTCATCAAGCAAAGCCGGTGTTCTTGTTTTGAATGTAGCGCCCTCTAGCGGCATCTAAATCTTAGGTATTCCACCTTTAATATATTTTCTTAAATACATTTGAATTATAAAAATCAACTAAAAATGTATTTTTATCAAACTTGCCTGGGCAGGCCAGTGATTAGTGTGGGTGGGCCAGTGCCGCCCTGGCCCAATACTGGCTATACGCCCCTCACTGCATGAAAAGTGGGATTTTCGTCAGTAAGCGGCTCTGTAGATTGTCGTGGAAGTTCAGGTTTACGACTGCACACGGCAATTTACAGGTAACACTCAAAACTGCCGTGAATTGCCGGAAATTGACGTGGGCCTTGCTTGGCAGTTGTCCCCCCATTGTCCCCCCTTCTCCTAAATCTAGAGGAGGCTTTGACATGTAAATGAAAATGCTGTGAGCTATACACATGCAAATAAGGGTAGGGGAGTTTCACCCCAGGTAACATTTTTCTGAAAGGAACTTCATTCTAAGACAATCTCTGGTAGAAATAGATCAGGCTCAGTATAACCTAATTACCGTGTTTTTTGTTGTTGTTTTTTTTTGTTTTTTAACATTGCAACATGACATCCAAAAAGATAACAATCAACAAATAATAATTTCACAATAAATAAGAAACAAATAAAAATAGGACAGAATTGAACAAATGAAATAAAAACAGGAAAGGGACTATCTCTATTGTGTATAATATTATGATTTAAGAGAAAGTTAGAAACCAGTAATTTGTACTATTTAAAGAAAGAAAATAGCATACACATAAATTCACTTTTCAATTAGCTTCAATATTCTTTAGCAAATACAATTGTATCACTACATTTTTATCGATACATTTGAGAGACTCAATATACTGAAAACTGAAAATCAGACCCAAAAAAAAAAAAAAAAAAAAAAACTTCAAACAAGGTTTAGAATTATTAATTTTACTCTTGAATATGAAATTTTCCTAATACAATTACAAGATTCATCATAACATTTACAGAAGTAGTTTTCAAAATATATGATAACATCTTTGGATGTTAATTCACAGTTATAAACAGATGTTTTTTTGTTTTTGTTTTTTACAATTTTTTTTACTGGTTTATTTATTGTAAGTAGCCTAATAAAGTTATTTATTTATGCATATATGTATTTTTACATTTCATGGTAGCCTATTTGGGTATATCCACCTTATTCCTAATTTAAAATGAACAGCAGCAGAAAAGTCAAGGAAAGCCGACGACAGCCTTTCAACCTGAGTCAAAAACCAGTGAACGTAACTCTGATTGGCTGAGGCAGCATATCATCATAATCCAACCTGTAACGTCAGCCACTCTGATTGGCTGAGGCAACGTGCCAGGCATGTGGCGTGTTATTCAAGCAGAAATAACGGCACAGATATTCAGCCTGCTTCGCCGTCATGATCGCTGGTGAACCCATCTTTTCCTCTAAATTGAAGGTAAGTTCGTCCAACTTAGTGAATTCTATGTCCATGTGTACTTATAGTGTTTGGTAGTTTAGCGTTATTTTCTTAAACTTCACAAATCTGCTGTGATTACTGCCGCGAATGTCCAAGGGTGTTAACCTAACGGAACAGTTTTTTGTTTTGCGTTAGCTTGCTGCTCTTAATTCTTTTTTAGTTTCGTTTCAATTTGAACAATTTGGGACACTAAACTGTACGTTAGGTTGCACTTTGTTATCTGGCTGCAAGCTAGCTACCATTCTTTGCTTAATCAAACTAACTCGTACTGAGTGTTCAATTGGCTTTTCCCAATGCGTTTACTGTGAATATCGTCAGAAATTATGAAAAAATAATAAGTGCCAGGGTCATAAAACATAAAGCGCGTAATGTGCTTGTATGCTCTAGTGTAGGCTATCCTTGTTTGTAAAATTGCATCACTTTGTGTGATGAGTGAAATCTTCAGGTGTTTGTGATTTGTTTTGTCTCTCAGGGGCAGTAAGGAGTTGAGGTGTCCTTCGCTGATAGGAGAAAAAACACCTAAACAAGGTAACGTTACGTGTTGTGATCTCATCTTCTTTTCTTTTGAACAGGCCCCAGTCAAATAAAAAGTAAAACTAAACTAATTTGTATTAACGTTTGTGTTTATAGATGACTTTGAGCGTGAGACAGTGGTGAAAACGCCAAAGAGAACTGGAACATGGCATGTTATATTCAGTTATAAATGTTTGACCAAGTTATTAAATATCTTATAAATCTGTTCGGTTTCATCATTTGATAATAACTTTATAACACATTTTTTTGTGTTATAGATGCAGTGACTGAGACTGGGAGATGCAGTGACTGAAACCTGGTGGTAAGTATTGATCTATTGGCAGTGGAGAAGACACTTTTAATAGACACCTTCTCCCTTGTGAGCTATCAAACTTTGTTATTCTAATTAGAGTATTGTAAACATCACCAAATGTGTTTGTTTACTTCAGTGTTCCAGAAAAAGGTCCTGAAACTACTGGTCGACATCCGCCATCGCCTGAAGGAAACCAGGTAGTGGATGCAGAAGAAACATATATTTTTGCTTACAAATGTGGGGACTTGGGGCAGATTGCCTTTGCATACATCTAAATCATTGTCTTTTTCAACTTTGCAGAAGGGGTCATGAAATTCGGTTCCACAGCCACTGAGGTGTATGTACATCAAGGTGAACCTCAAGCACGCGTCGCAAAGACTTGGATTCACTTCGCCCTGATGAGCCAAGCCTACAGGACTTGAATTAAGAGTTTTAAAGGGATAGTTTACTTGAAATTATTTTTTTGAAATGTTTTGGCTTACATCAAGGGCATCAGTCATATAATGGAAGTCTATGGGGATCTCTTAAAAGAGCATGCACAGAGAAGTACAAATGAAACATTATTTAATGAATCATAACTGTAAGTACACGTTGATGGCTTAAGATACGAGATGAGCGGTTTGTGTGAGAAAATGAACAGTGTGTGTGTTTGTGTGTGTATATATATATATATATGATCTGCGCATGCGGCGGAAAGTGCCAGAAGCGATCTTGCACTGGTACGTCACTCATTGTTTACACAAATTTCAGAAGTTTTACTGTGAAGATCTAAACATATTAAGATATATGTATATATATACACATTTATACAATAACAATATAAATACTGTTTGTTTTCTCTCACAAAACGCTCATTTCGTGTCTTAGTCCATCAATGTGTACTTAATTTATGAGTCATTAAATCATGTTTAATTTGGTCTTCTTTGTGCATGCTCTTTGAGGTGGTGACCATAGACCTGCATTATATGACTGACAGACAACAACGGTTTGACCTAAAAATATCAAAATTGAAAATACTGTGGAAACAAAGACCCCTGCATCTTGGATGCCCTTGAGGTAATCTAAAACATATCAAAAATTGATTTCAAAGTGAACAATCCCTTTAAATTACATCCTTATTATTCGTTCATAATTCTGCCTTCTGTGTTTGATATATCTGGTGCCCAATTCTGATGCCATTCAGGGCAATTTATTTTTGAATAAAGATGCAATATATTATTGATTTATTTGTATAACTGTAGTGCTGTATGTATGTTGTCCCATGTTTCCAAAGGGTGGAGGACATGTTTTCTGTGCTTTGAAGATGTTCTCCTATGCTTTGTACATAGTTGTGTGTTTGTTCTAATAAAGCTATTTCTTTGAATAAACAGTATGTGGCAAATGTTCCTTTCCTCAATAAATTCATGTCCTTGATGGTAATAATAATTTAGTCCATAGGATAACAATGACATGAATAAACAACATAATAGCATATCATATGAATATATATATATATATATATATATATATATATATATATATATATTATTATAATTTTATGTCGGCTGACCAATAGTAACAGATCTGCCAACCAATCACGAGTGATTTTCTTGTTTAAATGTAGTGAATTTCAACCAATACTGAGTGAGGAAATTCAAGCCATTCTCTGGCAAGGCGCGCGCAGTGCTGCTATTCATGTGCTAATTAGGGCCATTCACACCTCCGCGAGCGCTCCATGCATACGTCATGGTTCGTTTCCGTCAATATGTGGCACAGACGAACGCGACGTTCACAGTCTGTAAATTGTCGTTAACTGCCGAAAATTAGGGAGATTTCCGGCAGTTTACGGGGACGAAAACCCCACTTTTCATGCATATGAAAGGCCTGGGCAATATACTTCCTGATTTTTAAAAGACGATATCTCTGCTTACACTGAACTTCCAGCGCTGCAACTTTGCAGATACTGTTCATGCACCAACAGCAACATTACACACTATTTAAAATGAAAAAAGTGAAATCGCAATCAACCCCCACTTTAAGCTTTGTATTAGTAGAAAACCTGTAGTATTTTCGAATTACCACGCTTTCCACCCTTATTCCCCCTGAGATGAGAGATTTATGTATTTCTTGTCTGGAAAAAATCCTCAGATGACGCAAAATCGTCATTTTGCGTCATCAGAGGATTTTTTTTTGGCCAGGGGCGAGTCAACTCTCGCGAGACAAATAAGCAACTGGAGCTTCAAAAACAAGCCCAAAACAAGCCCAATATATTATTAGATTATTAAGTTTCAGCATTATCATTTATTACCAATAAATGAGCCTACAACATATTAAACTGAAACTGAAACCACTACTTTATTAGAAAAGTATAAATGGTTTCGGAAAAAAAATGTTTTTTTTTTTTTTTTTAATACATCAGCGAACTGCAAAAAAGCGGAAAGCACGCTATACCCTCTTCTCCGATCACCTGTGAGGCTGGAATAGGATTGGAGAGATGGAAAAGGACAAAAAGACAATCAGGAAAAGACCATTAATGGGAGTTGTAACATATATTTTGCTTAATAGAATTAATTTGAACCATATGCATATTCTGTTTTTTTTTTATTCAAGCATGTGATAGTTTTAACTAATAGAGTGCCGAAGTTACGACGCCACTCTGTAGGCCAAAACGCGGAAGTGAGTTAGCATTTTAGCACTACGGTTCCCTCGCTCTAAAGCCTATGGGATTTTTGAATGGGTTTTTGCTAAATCACCTGAAATAAGGTCTGTGGTGAACAAAGCCTCTAAATATTTGTCTAATATTGATCTATGACATAGAACACACAGTTATAACCTGCTTGTTGTTTTTTTAAACTTAATTGTGTCTGATTGTGTTTTTTAAAATATTTATATAGGCTTCAAAATGTATAAATTTTGGATTATCTTGTAACGAAACGAAAACGAAAAAATATATGATGAAAAAATTTACTTTTATGGTGTCAAAACACTCTTTGTCCAGTATCTTCACGAAATACAATCAAAACTTTCCGCAAATTCGCGGGAAACCGTCTTCTGGCAGCCAGAGAAAAAGAGCAGAAAGACATCTTGATCCTGATGAACTATGTAAAAAGTCTGTGTTACATTTAACCCTGCGTTAGGTTGTGCCCCGCGCTCCCCTAACTACTGCGCTCTGTTACCGGTAGGCGTGGCCTCCAAGGGCAGCGAAGCAAGTGCATTCTGGAAGTTGTTTTCTTTCATCCATATAGGACAAAAATACATTTTCTGACGTTTCTCAGTCTAGAAAGCTCCAAATTCAAAAATAATTCCACATTTCTTCTACATAAATTACCCATTTTAAATACACATTCATCTTTCCAGAGGTGAATCCCTTTATGTATAAAAGCAAATGAGGATAAAGTATCCAAACTGAGTGAGAGGATGACAAAGATAGAGAAGCTGGGTATCATCAGCATAGCAGTGGAAAACAACACCATATTTCCTGAAAATGTGTCCAAGGTGCAGTAAATAAATAATAAATAGAAAAGGGCCCAAGAATTCATGAGTGAAATTAACCAATAACAGAATATTAATGTCAGAAAAAGGAAATCCAAGGCACTCTTCTTTAGAAAATTAAAAAGCCTTTATTGGACTGGCTATATCACGATAGAAAAGTTAAAAACATGTGGGGGAAAAAAATACAACCCACACGTAGCGGCACAAACAGTCTTCTTCAGGGTATATTTTTTCAAACAAACAATTTTTACTTTTGTAGATGCTAATTGGATTGGGAACACCTGAATGACAAATAGCCTGCATAAAAGGTCCACTAGGAGGTGGTTACAAATATATATATATATATATATATATATATCTCTGAAATAACTCAATAACTCTTCAGAAGAAGAAAAAAACATCCGCTTTACAAAATTAGGCCTTTTTTGTGACAGGATATAGCTCCTTGGCCAATTCCATAAAAAGAATTATACATTCAAATTGGAATCTTATTAAGAGTGATCCTGTTCTTAGAGAAGTATTTTCCACATCTCCTAAAATAAGTTTTAGGAGGGCTCCAACTCTACGAGATAGGCTAGTATCTAGTCATCTTCCTGCCAAAAAACGGACCACTTGGCTTAAAGGGATAGTTCACTTTAAAATTAATTTTTGATATGTTTTAGCTTACCTCAAGGGCATCCAAGATGTAGGTGTCTTTGTTTCCACAGTATTTTCAATTTTGACATTTTTCAGTCAAACAGTTGTTGTCTATCAGTCATACACTGGAGGCAAAGGGGGTCCACCAAAAAGCATGCACAGAGAAGTCAAAATTAAACATGATTTAATGACTCGTAAATGTAAGTAAACGAGCGGTTTTTGTGAGAAAACGAACAGTATTTATATAGTTTTTACCTCGTGTAATCCAAGTGATCTAAATCAGTTGTTCAATGTCCAACTGAACCGAACTGAATCAGTTCAATGTTACGCCGGAAGTGATAGCTTGCGTGTGACGTCACTCAATATTTACACAGAGATTTCAGAAGTTTTACCTTTTACTAAACATATTTAGATATACCGAAATCGTCTTCCATTGCGGTTTCCCGTATATCTAAATATGTTTAGTGAAAGGTAAAACTTCCGAAATCTCTGTATAAACAAAGAGTGACGTAGGCGCGCAAGCGATCATTTCCAGCGCATGCGCAGACCGAAGCGCCCGTGCCGTCAGATCATTTTGTCATGGCTATGATTACAAGAGGTAAAACAATATAAATACTGTTCGTTTTCTCACACAAACCGCTCGTTTCGTGTCTTAGGCCATCAATGCGTACTTACATGTACGAGTCATTAAATCATGTTTAATTTTGACTTCTCTGTGCATGCTCTTTGAGGTGAACCGATTGAGGACCCCCTTCACCTCCAGTGTATGACTGACAGACAACAACGGTTTGACCAAAAAATGTCAAAATTGAAAATGCTGTGGAAACAAAGACACCTACATCTTGCAGTCTCATCCCAAGACGTCATATAACTGACGTTTTGGGACGTCTTTTGACCATACGTCAATATTCGCCTTTTTAGGGCCCCCTTAAACGTCGGTAGATAAGGTTATGGGATCCCAACTCTACCCCAGACCTAAACCTAACCCTAAACCTAACCCGTCACCTAACTGACATTAAAGGTAAAGCGTCAGTTGTATGACGCTTCTACCGACGTGTAAGGGGGCCCTAAAAAGGTGGATATTGACGTATGGTCAAAAGACGTCCCAAGACGTCAGTTATATGACTTTTTGGGATGAGACTGTGTTGCCTTGAGGTAAGCTAAAACATATCAAAAATTAATTTCAAAGTGAACTATCCCTTTAACACAGATTTAAAAGGAGTTTACAAATGTGGGTCTTGTAATCATTGTTCAAATATTAAAGAATGTAAAGATTTTTTTTAACTTCAAGACAGATAAAAAGGACGGCATAAAGACATTCATTAATTGCAATACCACTTTCGTGGTATATAGGTTATCATGCACATGTGGATGCTTTTATGTAGGCCAGCCAGACCAAGAGACGTCTTAAAGACAGAGTATCTGAGCATAAGAATGCCATTAGAAAAGCTAATTTAGATTAGCCTATATGGCAAAACACTTCCAAAATGTGCACAATAGTTACCCAGAAGGACTTATGGTTGAGGGTTTAGAAACGATCAAAAAGAGTATTCGGGGTGGTGACCGATTAAAATTACTTCTACAGAGAGAAACATTTTATATATATGAATTACAGTCCACAGAATATCCTGGTTTAAATGAAGAAATAGATTCCAGCCCTTTTCTGTGATATGTTGTGTGTGTGTGTGTGTGTGTGTGTGTGTGTTTTTTGTTGTTGTTTATGTATGTAAATGTGTATGTATGTATATATATATATATATATATATATATATATATTTTATAATTATTTTTTGTAACCACCTCCTAGTGGAACTTCTCTGTATATGCCATTCAGGTGTTCCCAATCCAATTAGCATCTACAAAAGAGGCAATTGTTTGTTTGAAAAAATATACCCTGAGGAAGGCTGTTTGTGCCGCTACGCGTGAGTTGTATTTTTTCCCCCCACATGTTTTTAACTTTTCTATCATGATATAGCCAGTCCAATAAAGGCTTTTTAATTTTCTAGAGAAGAGTGCCTTGGATTTCCTTTTTCTGACGTTGAACTCCTGACCCCAAAGAGCACCTTCCAATACCTTTTTGAACTCCCTGAGCACCATGGACATTTTCTCTCTTAACAGAATATTAATGTTATAATAAGCAAGTAGCATTCGGTTGGTCATGTTACACTGAAACAATGGTAAAAATGTGCTTTATGTGGTAATATCTAAATTTATTTTTATTAAAATATATATATTTTTTATTTAACATTACTGAATCAAAAAAAGTGCTGTCAATAATTAAGCGCACATTTATGTGTATCTGTAATTAATCGCTATTTATCGAACCTAACATTAAAGTTTTAAATATATATTTTATAATTTAATACTTTTATATTGAATCTCCAAAATAATGTACAAACAACATACAGTATAGTATATATTTTGTATCGGGTTGGTTGAGGGTCTGGGTCTGTTTCTTTTTTTACAGTCTATGGTTGAAACCCTTCCAGAAGATCATTATAAACCACACCATGTGACACAAGGCTTTATTTTCTAGCTGTTGTATTTTCTGCCTGAGTGGTCCCAGAAGTGCTGGGAGTGCTGTCTCAAGCAGTCAATATTTGCCTGTGTTTTAATTTCACAATATAAGGGAATTGTGTTATCTTAAATTATTTATTGACATTCTCAGACTGTGTTTCAATAAATGGATGCAATAGCAAATTGATCCTTTTTTTCTTAAATTATGTTTTTGTTTTTACAAAGTAGTTTATCATGCTGTAACGTTTTCACACTCTCTGATTTTTAGTTTGGTTTGGTTCTTTAATGCTGGGGTGCCAGACAGGGTTTCTGTCAATAATTTAGTTCAGTTTGCAAAAACGTTCAAAGGTCTTGTGCAGTCTAGTTTGTCTTTCACAAAACCCCTCACTTATTTGAGAAAATAATTGCCATAAAATAATATTCACACAACACTCTTAAATAGACCCCTTCTGCATTCAATATGACAGACAACTCAAATTCATTCAATTATGTATTTTAGCAAATCACAACACAGTTCCAAGTGTCTCCAATGTTTTTTTTTTTTTTTTTTGGTTTGAGTAGGAAGAAAAACAAAACAAAAAACAAACAAAACCCAGTTCAAAAGTTGTTCCACCACAGGTTACAAAAAACAAAACAAAATGAGCTCAAGTCCCAAGATGTTCCGTAATTCCAACAGTTCAGTTCATATAGTTCAATAATCCACCAGTCAATAAGGGAAAAATATATAAATAATTTCCCCAATCAAAAACAGTCAACAGTCAAAAAAGTCAAGTCAAAACAGTCATCCAGAACTGGCCTAGTGTACTCACGAATCCTTCTTACTTGAAAAATCCGGTCCACGCTTTACTGGAATTTCCCAGACGTGCGTATACAGGCTGGAAGCTCCCAATCCATCATTTCCGCCCAGATTTTAGAACTGCTCACTCTTACTGTTAGCCTTGCAGCGTCTCAACGACCATCCGCTAATCCATCATGACGAGGATACAATGCTTCACTTTTAATAATCCAGATCGCGATTGATTAGATTGCAGCCTTAACACTCTTTTTGCCCGGATAAAACAATAAATCACGGGAGTCTTCAAGCGGAGCTCCGCGAGGTAACTCACTGGCTGACTTCCGACCGCCGAACTCAACTTCCTTGAACGACGCACGTCATCCAAATAAAGGTAACTGGCTTCCGACTCGTCATCATCTTCGTCGCTATCTTATGACGACCGCAGATTCACATATTATATACACTATATACATTGTTTTGACTTTATTTTTGTGGATAATGAACTTGGATTATTTACTGAGGAAAGAAGACTGATAAATCTAGGGTAAATATATATTTAATTGCTTATTTAATGACGACATCGTCACACTCCCCCCTCTTTAAAAAAAGCCGGCCACTAGGGTAAGGCGTCAAACCAGATGTCTTCAAATGTCTTTTTCAGTAAATCCAAGAAACTCCTCCTCATCACTGTCCTCCTTAAAGATTTCTAGTAATGTACGTTGTTGCTGTTTTTCAAGTTCCTGTGTAGAGGGGAAACCGGGTTTAAGCCGGGAGACGTGTGCTACTCTTAAGTCTTCACCAGTGTCCTCCAGGACAATTTCATAGTTCAGAGGTCCTAATTTCCGGACTATCCTGTAAGGCCCTTGCCATTTTGGAGCAATTTTTGCTGAGAAAGACTTAATTGCCTTGGAATAAGGGTGAGTGCGCATCCAGACCCTGTCCTTCTCTTGAAACACAACTTCTCTCCGATTTTTGTCATAGTTACGTTTTTGACGTTGACGAGCTGAATGTAGTTTATTTTCAACATATTCCTTCATTTGATTTAACTCTGTCAGTTTGTCATAGAAAGAATCATCAGGAGACACATCTCGTGGCTGCAATAGCACATCCATTGGACCTCTAAGCGATCGATTGAGGTTCAACTCTGCTGGTGTTACTCCTGTGGACTCATGGACGGCAGAATTAAGAGCAAATCTGAACTCTGGTAGGAACTTGTCCCAGTGTTTATGATTGTCACTGACGTACGAGGCCACCATCGTTTTGAGGTTACGGTTCACTCTTTCAGTGAGATTTGTCTGCGGATGGTAGGCAGTTGTCATTTTGTGTCCGATGTTCCAATCTTTACAAAGCTCTTGGAACACAGAGGAGACAAACTGTGATCCTTGATCAGACAAGATGTAATCTGGGACTCCCCATCGGGTAAGAATTTATCTGACCAGTATCTGTGAGACAGTCTCAGCTGTGGCTTTGCGCAGACTAAAAAGCTCAATCCAACGAGAATAATAGTCCACAAAAACAATCAGATAAACATTCCCAGATAAGCTCCTGGGAAAGGGACCCATCAGATCCACTCCCAACATTTCCCATGGGCGTCGTACAATGGTTTGTTGCAAGGTGCCGGGAAGTCGACGACATTCAGGCTTGTAACGCTGGCAAACATGACAATTTTGTACAAACTCTTCGACATCTTGGTTTAAGTTAGGCCAGTACACCAAAGCTTGCAATCTTTTGAATGTTTTGAACCTGCCAAGATGCCAAGAGGGTTTTCATGAAGACACTGGAGAAGTGGGTGTCGGAGAGCTTTTGGTATGTAAACTTGGTACACAATCTTGTGTGGAAACTAGACAATTCTGTAGACTTTATCCTCTAAGATGGAGAATTTTGTAGAGGAAGTGACAGTGATTTCTCCTGATTCTACTATTTGTTCGTACAGTTGATGAATGTCTGGATCTGTCTGCTGTGCTTTCCAGATGTCATGATCGGTAAGTGGCAAATCTTCTGTTTTCTCAGATTTCACCTTTAACTTCCGAGATAGAGCAGTGGAACAAGTTAGAGGGCCCGGTTCATTGATGTCCACCGAGGCTCGGGACAAAGCATCAGGAACCGTATTATACTTCCATTTCCTATACTCCACTGTGAAGTTAAATTCTTGGAGTCGAAGAGCCCACCGAATTAGACGAGTGTTAGGTTTCTGTGTCTTGAAGACCCACATCAAAGAAGAGTGATCAGTGACGACAGTGAAGAATTTTCCTTCCAAGTAGTACCTCCATTTTTCGAGGGCCCACACGACTGCCAAACATTCTTGCTCGGTGGTCGTATAATTTCTTTCGGCCGGATTTAAGGTACGACTGGCAAATGCCAGTACTTCCTCAGTGCCCAATCCTGTTTGCTGCACAAGGACAGCTCCTAAGCCAACCTCACTTGCATCAGTGTAAATGACAAATGGGAGATTCAAATTAGGATGTCCCAACACAGGTGGAGTCACAAGGAGCTGTTTTAACGCTTGGAAGGAATCTTGATATTGCGAAGTCCAAAGGAATTTGACACCTTTCCTTTTTAAGGCATTCAGGGGTTCGGCCACTTGAGAAAAGTGTGGTACAAACCTGTGATACCAACCAGCCATGCCCAAAAATCTCTGGACTTCCTTTATGTTCTTTGGCACAGGAAATTCTTGGACAGCTCTGGTTTTTTCTGGATCTGCCTTGATTCCTGTAGCAGTTACAATGTGGCCAAGGAACTTCAGAGAAGTACGGAAGAAATGTGTTTTCTTCATATTAACAGTCAGGTTAGCTTCTTTTAGTTTATCCAACACAGCCTGGATGTCCTGAAAGTGCTGTTCGATAGATGAAGAGTAGATGATTATATCGTCCAAATAGACAAAACAGTTCTTACGCTGTAACTCTCCTAGGACTCTCTCCATCAATCGCTGGAAGGTCGCTGGTGCATTTTTGAGGCCGAAAGCCATGACTTTAAAATGAAACAGCCCCTGACTGCAAATGAAGGCGGTTTTATCTTGACTGTCCTCTTCCATTCGAACCTGCCAGTATCCACTGTTGAGGTCCAGGGTGGAAAAAACAACAGCACCACTCAAGGACTCCAGAATTTCTTGGATTGTAGGAAGTGGATAGGCATCTGATTGAGAGACTGAATTTACCTTTCGGTAGTCCACACAGAAACGGTAACCACCCGTTTTCTTGGGAATTAAAACCACTGGAGAAGCCCATGCTGATGAGGAAGGCTCGATGACATCAGCAGCTAACATCTCATCAATCAGCTCTTTGATGACTTTCTGCTTCGTAGGAGAACACGATAAGGCTTTTGCCTTATAGGAACATCTTGGGTAACATAAACTCTGTGTGTCAATACAGTTGTTTTACCCAAAACAGCTGTGCATACATCGGAATTCTGTTCAAGTTGGATAAGCAAGCATTCCTTTCCTCTTTCATCTAGGCAGGTGTTTTGGCATGCTATATGCAGAGGGTTTGGTTCTTCCTTTGAGGTATCAGGGGGAATCGCCGAAAAAAGAGCAAGAGGGGAAGAATTCTGCCATTCATGGAATTGAGCTTCATTTTTCAGAAAAGAATATTTTTGATCAGGATGAAACCAATAGACATTGTTCCGGATGTCCATTTGCAATCCACTGAAGAAGAGATAATCTAACCCCAACACAACAGGAAAGGCAAGCATTTGTGGGGCTAGGACAACCACTGGTAAGGGAACGGTTAATGATTGTACTGTAATTTCTACATCACCCCATCCTAATGGTAGCCGAGCTCCTCCATCAGCCAGATAAATGGCTCCCTCAGTCCATGGTCTGAGCTGTTGAGTGTGATAACCCATGGTTACCCACAATGTTTCATTTAACAGGGTATATGAAGATCCTGTGTCAACCAATGCTTGGCCTTGCCAAGAATCAATATTTACCGGAACAATCAACTGCTGAGGTAGAGATGTATTGAAAGGGTGAGTAGATACAGACTTCATATGAGTGACAGTGCTAACAGTTGGATGATTGTCATGGTTACCTTTAACATGATTTGGACCTTGCTGACCTTTATAGTTTTTGTTCTTAGCAGGAACACCCTGAGGGCAAGAATTCGGAGCGTGAGGGCCCTTACACCGCCAACAGAAGGGAGATTTAGAGGAGTCCTGTGATACGGAAGATGGTACCGGGTTAGCCAACTGACTTTGAGCAGGACTAGTTGTTCTGAGTTTCCAAGGTTTTTTTCGTTGTTCATACTGTACTTGGTTTTCCTTGTCTTTTTCCAACTGTTGCCCAAGACGGACCAAAACATCAACAGAAGTAACTCCATTACTTCGAAGTTGACTTGCCATCTGAGGATTGATGTTCTTCAAGATCGATGACTTCACTCTCTCTCATCAATTTGTGGCTTCCATCGTTTGCACAGAGCTCTGTACATGTAAGCAAAATCTCTTATGCTCTCACCTTCCTGCTGTACATGCGTTCTTACTCTCTCCGCTAACTCATCCTCATAATCTTCTGACAAGAAGGCAGCCAGAAATTTTGCTTCAAACTCCTGCCAAGTGTTTGTCTCAAGTCGAGCAACATCCCACCAGTCTCTAGCTGTACCATGGAGCACATTCCTGAGTGTTGCTATTAATTCTTCATCAGAAAGAGGGTGGAGAGCCATGAAATCATAACATTTCTCCAAAAAGATCAAAGGATCATCACAGTCTTCTATTCGGCAAAAGCATGGGAACTGAATTTTCACAGGCTGTTTTCCCAAAAAACGTCCTCTACCTTCAACAGTGGTAACCACTTCACTTGTGGAATTAAGCTCAGAGTCACCCAAACCACTTTGAAATGTTGAATGGAGTCATTGTAATCTGGTACTCACAACCAGAATTCCTGCATCCGTAGAAGCAGATAGTGATGTATTTGTGGGTACAGCAACATTGGCTTTCACTGAACTCTGCGGTGATGATTTGAGAGCTTCAATGTCTTTAGCTAATTGATAAAGATGTTGTGTACACTGGTGGAGTTCATTCTGTAAATTACTATTTGAACCTGTCGGAGCAAGAAAGGTATTAATTTGTTGAGTATTTTGATCAGTGCTCTTTTGGATGAAATCCAGAGTTTTAGCCATGGGTTCCATGACTGTATTGAAATCCTTCGATACCTCAGCATGATGTTTCTTTAGTTGCCAATGCAGCATGTTATTAAACTCTTTTCTGAAATACTCAAACTGATTACTCATAAGCTGTTTTATTTCTGTTGCTTGTTTCACAGATGCAGGTATCCACATGTAAAGTGAGAGTACAGTATTTTTCAGCTCTCCAACTTCAGTTGACAGGGTGTCTTTTAGACTCTTGTATTGTGTTCTGGTCATTTCACTCAATTGCTGAAGAGTCAGAGTGTCCATAAATCCAGTTAATTCCATGGAGGGCTGAGAAGGTGATATTGGGGGTCTGAGATCAAGACTTCCTGTTAAGTCCATATCTAGCAGTGTGTGTTGAGATGAAATGGCCGGAAAACCTTCCAAGGTACTGCTAGGAAGGGTGCCAGGAGGAAAGGATTGAATTCCATCTTGATCTAAAGCATAACATCCATAAGATCCTCTTTGGTTGGTGTTTGGTTTTGAACTTCCTCCATTTCATGACAAGAACTTGAAGATGCAGCCATTTTGCTTGACGAATTGGGTGTTGTTTTTAGTTGTTTGAAATAAAGAAGGTCTGATTTGAGTGCATTTTTTTCTCTCACAAGTGTTTAATATTTGGGTCCCATCTGGGGTGCCATTTTTATGTAACGTTTTCACACTCTCTGATTTTTAGTTTGGTTTGGGGTGCCAGACAGGGTTTCTGTCAATAATTTAGTTCAGTTTGCAAAAACGTTCAAAGGTCTTGTGCAGTCTAGTTTGTCTTTCACAAAACCCCTCACTTATTTGAGAAAATAATTGCCATAAAATAATATTCACACAACACTCTTAAATAGACCCCTTCTGCATTCAATATGACAGACAACTCAAATTCATTCAATTATGTATTTTAGCAAATCACAACACAGTTCCAAGTGTCTCCAATGGTTTTTTTTTTTTGTTTGAGTAGGAAGAAAAAACAAACAAACAAACAAACAAACAAAACCCAGTTCAAAAGTTGTTCCACCATAGGTTACAAAAAAACCCAAAATGAGCTCAAGTCCCAAGATGTTCCGTAATTCCAACAGTTCAGTTCATATAGTTCAATAATCCACCAGTCAATAAGGGAAAAATATATAAATAATTTCCCCAATCAAAAACAGTCAACAGTCAAAAAAGTCAAGTCAAAACAGTCATCCAGAACTGGCCTAGTGTACTCACGAATCCTTCTTACTTGAAAAATCCGGTCCACGCTTTACTGGAATTTCCCAGACGTGCGTATCCACAAGTTTCCTACGCCCCATGAGGCCTTGCGTCAAAAGTGGGCGCGACTTCCGGTTGGAAGTAAACAAAGCACGATTTGACATGCTTGACACTCGTTCATTCAACAGTTGACAGTCATTCAAGTTATAGCGATCCAAACTAGCTAACGATGTGGGAACACAACCTCAACGAAATTCAAAAAGGTGAAATAACAGTACCTTTACCCTCCACAGTAGTTGATTGGGAGTATTATAATAACATTATTAATAATCAATACTCATCAAGGCATGGTGACAGACAGTTGTGCGAGCTGACAAACAATTAAAATAAAAAATACACACTTAGTCATTGTGGTTTGGAGTTTATTCAAAATTATAAATGAATGTGCTACTTGAATACATTAACTGGCACATTTGGTATTCTGTCAACACAGGCTTTGATCCTGAGTTTAGGTGCAACATCAGTAGTGAACAGCCAAACACATGCTGATAAAAGTTTATAGAATATTAAGAATTTAAACAAATGTACACAGGAAGATTCGTCGTCTTTTGGGAGGTGATGGAAACTACAGTCGTTGGCAGGAACACTCTGATTTCGTTTTCAGCTTATGTTAAAAACAATCACGTTTAAGCCACTGAACTAGATTAGTCCGGTTATACATACAACCGCGAACAGCACATGTTGTCCATGAGCTCCGTAACGACATCTCTCATAAAGATTTGCGTCTTTAAATAGTAAAATAATTCTCAGAAAAACAGCTAGCCTCTTCGCTAACTAACACACAAAATACCATTGGAATGCTACTTCCGCCGCCTCACCGGAAGTTTCACCCACTTTATTTTTTACAGGAGCGCCCCTCGGAAACTTGTGGATACAGGCTGGAAGCTCCCAATCCATCATTTCCGCCCAGATTTTAGAACTGCTCACTCTTACTGTTAGCCTTGCAGCGTCTCAACGACCATCCGCTAATCCATCATGACGAGGATACAATGCTTCACTTTTAATAATCCAGATCGCGATTGATTAGATTGCAGCCTTAACACTCTTTTTGCCCGGATAAAACAATAAATCACGGGAGTCTTCAAGCGGAGCTCCGCGAGGTAACTCACTGGCTGACTTCCGACCGCCAAACTCAACTTCCTTGAACGACGCACGTCATCCAAATGGACTATGTGCACGTTAGCATATGCTAGTTCTGGCTGCGAAACCGATATGGGGTGTCTAGTTTCCGGTAGCCTGATGGACGACGTAGAGGATGTTTCTCCAGATGTCTTGAACATTTGCCGAATATTACAGTCGATTATGTTCATCGACTGGCTAATGATTTTCCTCCAGCTCCCCAGAGCAAGAGAGAAGGGGTTTAAATATTAAATTTCTCAGTATTTGCATAATTTTGAAGGGAACGTTAAGTCACAACAACATCCATGCTCAGACTGATCTCATGAAATTGCGTACGTATGACACGTATCACGTATTTTTGGCATGTTATCAACACGCATAATCTCTTTTCAGCGTGTTTATGAATACCGTTGACTTAACGTTATTATTGTATATATATATATATATATATACTGTATATACACAGTGTATATATATATATATATATATATAGCATATGACCTACCTCAACCCCAACCTACCCGTCACTCCTACCATCCTAGGAAAAAATAAATATCGCTCCCCAGATGTAGATCTACATTTTGTTTTGTTTCGCTCGGACATTTGACGGCGTGTACATACGCGGTACACGTGGAATCACTCAGACATTAATGTTGCCATGCTACGTGCTCAAGCTATGCGATTTGGTAACTGTTATATCTCTCTATACATTATAAAATGCGAAATCATGCGTTAGAAAGTGCATTTTCCAGAACAGTTTGTGTTGGCCATTGTTTTGTTTATGATGTTCAGAGGCTATGTTGTTGACAACCACTATCTATATAGAATGTCATATAGATCAGTGTTGACAACCACTATACATGTCATACAGGGAGTAAAGGTATCCGACGTTGGTTCGTTCGTTATCAAGTTAGGCTGTTTAACACATATTAGGCTGTTCACACATATTTCTAAACAGGTCTCCCTTGCAAAATAGGTTCTAAACCCAGGGGCTTCTCCTGGTTAAAGGGTATAATATAATAAATAATTAGTAGCCTAAAAACTTCCTTCTAGTTGTCATGGATACGCAACGCTCCACTCTGTAAAGCGACTGCTTGGGTGCGGTGACAAAATGTGAAATATCGTTTACTTTTCACAATGCAACTTTTCACTCCACCCAAATATGAGTGAAAACTGTGTTGGTTGACTTGACAATGAACAAACGAACATAGTTTTAGACAAAAACATTTAGATAGCTAAGCTTTAGATAGCCGGTCCACTGATGTAGGATGTAAACAACGGCAACCGGAACCGAAGTACCCAACATCCGCCCTCAAGGCGGAAGTTAGCATTTTTCTATAGTCAATAAAGGTAACTGGCTTCCGACTCGTCATCATCTTCGTCGCTATCTTATGACGACCGCAGATTCACATATTATATACACTATATACATTGTTTTGACTTTATTTTTGTGGATAATGAACTTGGATTATTTACTGAGGAAAGAAGACTGATAAATCTAGGGTAAATAAATATTTAATTGCTTATTTAATGACGACATCGTCACAATGCCTACGATATAATGTAATTGAGAACAATTACAGTGCCTGAATTGCCCACAGTACATTAAAGGGGTGGTTGACTGCTTTTTTTCTTTGCGTGATTGTGTTTATGGGGTGCAATATAACATGTATTCGTGGTTTTTCTTTTTTAAAAAGTCTTATTTTTCATAAACTTCACCTTTATTGTCAGCCGCGCTCTCCTCTGTCCTCGAACGACCGGTTTACTTCCTGATTCTATGAAACCACTCCCTCAGAAACAGGCAGTGGGCTCAGATTGGTTAGTTTGGGCCGGTGTGTTGTGATTAGCTAAACTGTCGCTCACTTTGTCCGGAAGGTTAACGCCCATTACCTTTGCGGGCGAAACGTGCATGTCACAAGCTCCGGTCCAGATGTAAATAATGGCGTCGAACTGCAGCATCAGGAATCAGACCGAGAAAGCCGCGATGAAGAGAGTCAAGCAGGAACTCACCACACACGGCTCTTATTAAACGTTTCTGAATGATAATTTGCTACATTTTTTAACTTTATACACGTTTGTTTTACACAATAGCATCTGACTGGCAACAATAGCAACTGACTGGCTAAACAGCGTTGGCATTAGTTTACGTTCTTGATCAAATCGAAAATAATGTCATAAAACATATACATGAAAAATACATTTACAACATTAGTATTTATACAAAATTCAGGTCCATAATGTTTGTACGCGTTTGTCGTAGACACAAAATAGCATAACTAGTAGCCTAGTGGATAAAGCCAGCGCTGGCATTTGATAAACCTAAAACACAAGGCAACGTCTGGAATTATACATGCAAATAATACATTTAAAATGATTAAGTCTTAGCCTACTTACACAGGTTGTGGCCCAACAACTGCTGCCTTTGGTTTTAAAGTTGGAACTGCTTCATGTTTTAGTAACAGTTTCTTGTTGAATCCGGCGTTGAACTCGTGGAGATTCTGGAAGCTGTCTTCCGTAAAATGCGCAGCACAGAGAGCTTACATCGTCATTTTCAGGAACATAATCAATGTTCCTGAAACATAATCAACATAATCAATGTTCCCACCACCACCATGAATTCTTATAATGTGAATTTATGCTTTTTAGAAAATTTTAGAGACTGCTATTGAGTTTACACAATTCCAGTAATTCAGAGTTTTTCTGATCTTTTACTTTCAGGTGTCCCAACAATAGCTCGAAACAGAGATGCCTACCAGTCCATTGACCATCAGGATCAGTCTGTTAGCTCTGCCTGCACCCCAGGCCAAGCAGAAGATGGCAAAAATGGGCCACGTTCCTACTAAATAATGACCAAACACAAAATATAACCAACTAGCTTTCTTTGTTGTCAAGGTCATGATATGGATTTTTTGTTTCATAATTATTTTGTAGGTCATGAATATAGCCTACAGTTACACGCTCCAAAAGATTAAGATTTTGAGCGAACTATTCAAAAGTTTTACATTTGGTTCTGCTGAGGATGTTTAGATGTTGTGGTCTGATCATTTAGAGATCCATGAAACATCCTAGAATTTTTCTACCCGTGGTCCATGTTTTACTTGTAGCATGTTATCTCTTTGTGCAAGATGTTAGCTGTTTCCAAAGTATTATAGTCTCCTGAAGCTGTGATTTTGGGGTGTGTTTAGAAGCTGTCCTGCTAAGTGTCCATCTGTCACTGTTGGCAAGTTGCAAATTGCAATCACTTCAAGTCCAAGTTAGTTATGCTCAACATATAATAGTGTGTTTTTCTATGTATTTATCTTCAATTTTTTGCAGCAGGACTCCAACATGTGATAATTTTGTGAATCCTTCAAAGATTCAAAAGATTCTTGTTTTAGCTATGCAATCGGTTCTGTTTTTATGTAGTTCAGTTTATTAGATTGGTCATGCACACTGGATTATTAATTTGATAAGCATGGTAATGCTAAAGTTGGACATCTGCAATTGGGATTTCCTATCAAATTTTCCTGTGTGACTTTTGGGATGACAGAAATGTATTTAGATACAAATAACTATGTGGTGCACTTGCCAAACATTGAGATTTGTAGAATATTCTGATACCAGTAGCCTATACTGTATGTACACTCAACAGATTTGTAACATAATTAATCAACCTTTTATGTATGTTTATGTATTATGGCACAGTGATTTCTTTGGAAAATCAAGATTAGCATACCCCCAAAAAATGAAAATCTGTCAATATTTTGTGTTTCATTGCACAGTGAAAGTCATCCGAATTTGGAAGGACATAATCATTTTATTTATGGGTGAACTGTTTCTTAGCACAACCATGAGTGATTCTACAGATTTGATGGTGCTCAAAACACATACTTTCCAGGAATTTCTTTAGTTTGTTGCTGTTTTCCCACAATAACAATGTTTTCCCCAGGGTTTTGAGCTTAACCCTGCTCTCATTATCATTTTTAGTAATATTCAAAAAGTTTCTGTTTGGTAATGCCATCACTCTTTTCACCCTGTTTTAACAATGGGTAATGGAAGAGGACACAAACGAAAGCTAGAATCCATCATGGTGGCAATCATTATTTGCTCAAGAAAAAAAGGTGGACACCAGAAAATAAATTAACATTTAAGTTACAGATTTGAATGTTTTCATCTGTCCGGTTTGAAGCTGATTGCTTATAGCCTACTTTAGCTGGATTCATTAGTTGTTCTTTTGTTCTATACATGCCTCAACGCAATTGTTGTTTCATTTGTCATTATTTGTCAGTTTGGCTTTAGCTGTAGAGTCTAACAGCTTGATGCAACATGCTTGCACCAGATTGACCACAGAAACCGGAACTCTCATCAGAGATTTGCCTCCCAACAATGCTGATTTACAGTTTGCTAAAAAATAGTTATCCCCAGAAAATAGCTAACTCCCCTGTTGACATGAGGAAGTTATGGGTGCTGCAATGAACTGAAAACAAGTAGAATGACTGGTACAACTAGAAGTGTGTTTCTCCTGCAGAGGGCGCACTGTGCCTTGTAATGCCCCGTACTGAAGAGTTTCCAGTCCTGTTCTTGGAGATCAGCTCCAACCCTGATAAACTGAACCAGCTAATTAACATCTTCAGAAGCACTTAATAATTATAGACAAGTGTGTTGGATCAGTGTCGGATCTGAACCCTGCAGGTAGGAGTCAGATCTTACTTAACGGATATGAACTTTTACTGACATTTATAACCACTATTTATTCAGTTTTTTTTATTATTATTTAATAGTTTTTTTTAAGTGCTTAAATAAGTATGTATTGAATTATTATAGCCTATTTGGGGAACTGATATCACCAGACAGCACCTTTATACCTAAAACCAAATAGAATTAAAAAAAAAAATCTAGATCAGTGGTAATAACTGTTTTATTAAAAGGGCTTTATTTAATCATCATAATTTAACAGTATGAGTTTGATATCATCAGCTTTGAATTGTAACAGATAAAACATAATATTTAAAAAGTCAAAACCAGAATTATCAATAAAACGATTAAAAAAAAACCCTTATCTTTATTCCACGTAACATTTCATGTCATGTGAATCGTGTTATCGAATCAGACCAATGAAATCAGTTTGAGGCAGTTTACCCCATAGACATAATATACATAGACGCCCTATTTATGAAAGAGATTAAACTATATGGTAATTCATTAGATAAAATTAAGAACAAAAAAGCAAGAAAGACCTATGAAGTATTTATAGGTCTTTACCCCTGGCATGATTTTTTTTTTTATTTTCTATTTGTTGTGAGCTGTATTGTCATGTAAATATCTTTGTATATTCTATGTTGCAAAAAAAAACAAAAAAAACAACAACATAGAAGCCCTATTGGCCGCTGGAGCGTACGTCAACGGCGCCGCCATATTGAGGAGATCAACTTTCCCATACCTCTCATACCGGGAATTGAGAAAAATGCCTGTTTTGTGCGCTGCTTGGGGCTGTAAAAATCGCCACACAACTGAAAACAGCTTTCGAGGAAGTACCTTTTACAAGCAAGACTGAACGTTTGTTTTTGGTTGTATTTGGTCATGATTTAATTAGTAAGTAACGTTTAGAGATTAAATACTACTGTTATTGTGTCACGCAATGTAGTTTTAATAGTTTTTCAGTCGACAATGTAGTTGTTTAAAGCTCAAATATGTGGTTTGTTTATAAAGATAGAGCCTATTTAAAAATTTGATCTGAAGTGTTCGGAGTTGCTGCGCCCCCGCCCAGCGCTCGTCTCCCCCGCCTGGAACGAGATACCCTTGCCTGGAACAGCCGTACCACGGCCAGTGCTTCTGACGGTTGCCGCTGGCTCGGATGTCTCTAGTCAAGAGGTTAAACATGAGATATAATTCGTATAATTTGTGTTTATCTTTGGTCTCATTAATCTATTAATGGTTCCCTGGTATAGTTTTGGCTGAAGGCAAAGTAAAGTTTCATAACTTTATATTTAGGCTATTTTAACAGTATGTTTGACTGAAGCTACTTCTGTTATAATGGCTAGCCTATTACTGATCAATAAAACTGAAATTTAGCACAAAGAGCTAAATATTAAATATATTTTTTGTGTGTGTTTATTCTGTAGAAATGTCTTATTCTATTGCTATTATTATAGAATTATTAATAAACTATTATCAATATTTTTACATGTATGCATTACCATTTTATTTGCTGTATACTATTTGTTTATTTTATTGACTAAACTATTCACTAGTACTTTTCACTTTATAATTACTATTTGCATTGCACTACAGTTGTACCACAACATATGTATTATCATAAATGATCCATCAGTTATCAATGTTATTGCTAAAATCTGGTCGATCACATAAAATGCTTTTTCCACAATGAGCAAACTTAAATATCTCAGTATGGGGATCTTCACCATTCTTATCCAAGAATGTTTTTATCCAGAAAAACGCAGCTCACCCGTTTACTTACATTTAATTACAATGCAGTCTTGACCTCCGCAAAATGGCGGACCCGTTGACGTATCGCAGCAACGTTCCAAAGCGGCCAATAGGGCGTCTATGTATATATTATGTCTATGGTTTACCCCACCCCCTTTGTGGTAAGTGTCTTGTGTATTTCTCATCTATCGCTTTCATTTCTTTTTTTTGGTGTCACGTGTTATTGTTTCGGTCTGTTTAGATTTGTAGACAGACAGTGATGTTTTTGTTTCTGTATTTTAACATATATTTTAGCATACAATGAAGATCTCTGTGTCTGTCCTCGTGTTGACTTTGTCCGCACAGGTGTGGTCCAACTTTTGTCCATGTGCACTAGAGGAGCTCTGTCAACCCATTCGATCCCAACCAGCGTTTGAGGTAAGCGTTCACTCTGGACGCATTCAGCGATCAGCTGATGGCGTTAAAACGGTCAGAAAATATCAAACCAAGTGGCATTTGCAAACATATTTTGCTAGACATTCAGTGTGTAAATCTGTCCTTTGTTGAGGGTCGCTGTATAGCTTCCCTGTGACAGTAACAGCTTAACTTACTTGCACATTGAGCTCATTCACTCACTATAACTCATCATCACCAATTACTGCTCCTGCATGCTGTTTTGTTTAGAACTTAAAAAATAAATTAAACACAACATTAAAGGGGTTCTATTACGCTTTTCCACTTTTTCAACTTTAGGGTGTAATGTTGCTGTTTGGGCATAAAAAAGATCTATAAGGTTACAAAGCTCTAAGTCCACTCCAAAGGGATATTTTCAGTAGCACCTCATTGACATACACGAGATCCAGGGGGCGGAGTTGGATCCAGATCTGAGGGGTGGAGATGTGTAGGGTTAGGGGTAGGGTTATGGATCAGGGGGCGGAGATGGGTAGTTGTAATTCAGATCCAACTCCTCCCCCTGGATTTTGTGTTCTTCAGTGAGGACAATCTGGATATTTTATTTAACAGAACTTCTCAACTACAATGAACGGCTCGTTTGGACTATAATGCAACTTTTCTGGATCTTATGAAGCCACATTGGTACTTATCTAAATAAGCACTGCCCACGGAATACGCAAAAAGGGGGACAAGGCCTGGTTGAGCTTTATTTCGGAAGTTTTGTCGCTATGTCAACACTGTTTTTTTTCCCACAACTTTTCCAAAACTCATTTGTTTGACCTTCCTAAGCCTGACTAACTTGGTTAACTTATTTTAAACACTGTTCCGAACATTATAACTCCAGTATATGTGCGCTGCACATGGAGAGAATTGTAAGCTTTCGCTTCTCTAAGACTGTTCAGCGCTGCTTTGCTTAGGAAATTAACTATGGTTTTGTGATTGATTACTGTTTGTATTAAAATGATTAAATGGTATAACATTTAAAGGTGCTCTATGTATTTTTTTTTAGCGGCCTCTATCGGTGATGTTTCAGATTGCAACCAATTTTTACAAGAGCGCTCGTGCTCTTGCGCGTGCTCAAACACAACAGCGAGCACTCACGGTACACGGCCACACTGAGACTTTCAACACAGCGGAGAAAGCATCACACAACATGCTGGAAACTCATGTAAACTCCCACTGCAACGTTACAATAATAGGCTACTTAGTTTTATCAGCTTGACGTTGAACTAATGCTTCATGCTCATACCATGATAACGTTACATTTGTGGTGCTATCTAGAATAAGGCATTTCACTAACTATTCATGTATCTTTCACAATCTGCAACGTCAACATAGGTGAATGTATAATTTGATAACGAAAATGGTTAGTGAACTAGACTAAACTATTTCAGTGTAACAGTAAGATCGACCGTACTAAGTAACATTAGCCTGTACTGAACGTGTCTGGAAATGTGTATTAAACAATATAATAATAGCTGGATGAGTGAAGTTAGACAGTAGATAAAATAGAAGTTACATCCTAAAGCACCAACTTTTTGTTATCCTGTAACAGTCTTTTGTATTCATTTAATGTCTCTTGTTTGTTGTAGTTTACCTTGCTATTTCATTACAGTTTACCATTATTTCAGCATATGAAAACTTGTAATTTATCACAATAAAAATAGCGGAGGTCTCTCCCAGCCCGTTCTCATCTTTTAACGTCATATAGAACGCTATATGCAAAAACGGCGCTATACTACGCACATGGCACCCGTTATCGTTAATATAACACGCGCTGTGAGGGCTAAGTTTAGGTGTGGGGTAGGGTGTGCGTGTCATATTCACGCTAAAGGATTTATGACGTCTTGGGTTCGCGTGTTATATTAACGATAAAGGGTGCCATGTGCGTAGTATAGCGCCGTTTTTGCATATAGCGTTCTATATGACGTTAAAGGATGAGAATGTGTTGCAGCTCCATAATTCAAATGCTCTTCGCCCTAAGACGATCCAATTCACGTTTGGCTTGACAAGCTTCAGCAGATTCATTTTTGACTGACAATAGTTTTATATAATTAGTTTATTAATTAAATAATAAAAAGACAAAATGACCTTGATATATGTTTGGTAATTGTACTTAAATTAATGTAAAATGCTATATTTCAGATCAATATATTTGTTTTCCTTAATTTTAATTAACCCTAACTTTATTCTCATCTGAATTATAAATAAATGATTTCCGTATAAAATAACTACCATTAAAACACATTTGATTTTCTTTTTTAATCAATGTAGAATCTTGGATGCGGGACTGTTGGCAAACTGTGATGACAATAAAATATAGCTTATAAATGTATCTCTGGTTGTTGTTTCTGTTCGGTATATTTTCCTGCTTTTTTGTCCTTAGCCAATCACATGCCTGTATTATGCTTGAAGTTGGTGCAAGCGTTTCTATTTTTATTATTATTATTTTTTTTATAGAAAACATTATAAGCAAAGAAAAAAACAGTCACAATATAGAACAAATTAATAGAAAGAAAAAAGACACAATACAGGGGTACATAACTAATCAGAAAAGATTACATATCAAAGGAAAAGATTAAAAGACTTGAGCTGTAGCTGTAAAGAGTGGAGCTGTAATAATGTAAAATATGTAAAAAAAAATAATGCATTTTTTTAAAGGGCACCTATTATGCCCCTTTTTACAAGATGTAATATTGGTTTAAGGTGTCCCTAGAATGTATTTGTGAAGTTTCAGCTCAAAATACCCCACAGTTAATTTATTATAACCATTTGAAAATGTCATTTTTGGGGCCTGCTTAAAAATGAGCTGTTTCGGGGGTATACGGCTTTAAATGCAAATGAGCTGCATATGCCCGCCCTGCCTTTGGATGAGGGCGTAACTTGATACCAATGGCAGTCGGTACTGAGAGAGTGTGAGAAACTGCTGTTTTGCGTGACATTGATGACATTCAGCGTACGTTTGAATCGGAATATATAAATAGTACGAAGAGACTCCGGCAGAATAAACACAAATGAGAATGGACCAGTACGTCTCGGTATGGTTATTTGATACATTTATGTACTTATAGAGTTGTTGTAATCGCGTCCCATTTGCAATTATGGATGTGGAAGACACACTCAAACACTAATGCTTGCGCAATTTTTCTGAAATTACATACACATACTGTGAAGTTTGCTACTACAAGCGAAATTACATTTATGCGAGGGACCTGTGGCGTCATGTTTACTTGTCATACAGGTGCTTCTGTGGCAAATGTGAGGAGATGGCTAACTTACAGAACAACAACATATATCCAGTTTTTAATACAATATCTTTAAATATATATAAACGTGTGGTTACACACTATACAAACAAGGTTTAAATTATATACACAGACATCCTACGACGACAACAACTTTAGACGCATTTGTTGTTGAATTGGCTGACATTGACTGAAAAGACTATTTGCTCAAAAATCATAAAATACACTTACTGTTACTGGATGTGACGGTGGATCGCAAACAGTAGATGACGATCCACAGTTGAGGATTAACTTTTAAGCTACAACAACAGGATTAACCCATGAGTCCACGACAGAACATTTATGTTTCCAAGAGACATTACCGGCTGTCGTTGAAACAATGAAGGATGTACAGATCACCGAGGGCGGGGTCTATGCCACAACCACACTGTCAATCAAACCCCTTTCTCACTTTCTACGTCACAAAGAGCTGGATCTCAGAACAGCTCGTTCTGAGGCAGTGCATATGATTTATTGAGATTGTAAAAAAAACACTGGGTGGATTTTTTATCATTCTAGGGTGGTTTTGCTCACACACTGCCAACACACATTTATGTTCAAACACCATGTAAAAGTGAATTTTCCATAATAGGTGCCCTTTAACAATCAATCATGAAAACATCCTAGTACACCCCAAAATCAAACTTTGTGAAAAGGCATAATTGGACCCCTTTACATTTAATTAGGGTAAAAAATTTTGTCAGAGTAAAAACACTGATTATTGCAATGTATTGTGATAAAGAATATAATCTCTAATAAAAAAGCTCTTATCTTTATTCTAGAAAGCTGTCTAAAACAAACAATTAATGCTTCTATTCCAGGTTTTTGTATTCGATGTTGGGAAAAAGGCTTGGAAGTATTATGACTGGACGAAAGTTACAACAGTTGCAGCTTTTGGACAATATGATGCAGATCTCATGTGTTATGCTCACTCTAAAGGAGCTCGATTGGTCCTGAAAGGTAGGGTTTGACTGGACATTATAGCAGTCTTTTATAAGCATTTTGTTGCTGACACTAGCCAGGTTTCCATCCAAGGGTTTTTTTGCGAAAAAAGGTTTTGCGCATCAAAATGTTTACCGATATAGTTGATGGAAACGCCAATTATCGATTTTTTTTTTTTGCAAATGTCGACACAATCCTTTTCCGTTTAACTTAAGCGCATAAATGTAATGTCGATATTTTAAATGTCGCGAAAAACGAGTTTGGAAACACTTTTTGTCGAGAAAAAGGGCTTTCACGCAAAAAAATGTGGTGTCACGTGATAATTTCCTCACGCGCAAGGTGCAGTCGTCGTCACAACAAACACTATGGCGGACTCGGAGCGGTTTTCGTGGACAGATGAGGAGACTCGTTATTTTCTCCATTTAATGGAAGAAAATGATATAACATGTATTTTTGACGGGAAACGACAGAGAAATCTAACCCCGACTTACCCCGAAAGTTTCGCCTACCACTCTATACTCGGCGCAGGTTGCCAGCTTGTAGATGGCAATGGCAATCCGCTTTCGTGTTGGAACCGGTGGTCGGTGGCAACCTGGGGTAGGCGCAACATCAGGACCAATGAATCCACACAGCATCTCAAACGTCGGCCGTGTCATTCTAAAATGTTGCACCCAGAGACTTTCTGTAAAGTGTCTCTCCACAACTTCCTCCCAGAATGCCTTATTGCGTGGTCTCTCCCAGACGCTTGGGCTTCGTCGCATAATAAGGGTAGTTTTCGAGCCCTATCACATGAGCAACTGCTTCATTCTGCCGTCGTCTTCTGATATTTCGGACACTTGTCCCATTTGTGTAACTGTTAATTGAAATGACAGTAAGTTGGCAAATTTCAATTAACTGCCTGAATAGCCTACTCTCTCGATTTTCTTGTTTGTTTGTTTCGGTGTTGAGGGTGTGCTGACTGGAACCTCAAAAGGTATAATTTGCGATAAAAAAAAAAAAATAAAAAAAAAATGTTTATGGAAATGGCTGAAGTCACTTTTTTTTGCGATACACTAAAACATATGCGACAAATCGCTTTCGTCATTTGTGACGTCATCACGCACACAATCTTATCGGTAAAAGGTCAATTGAATGGAAACAGTCAGAAGACGGCAAATTTCGTATTGTTTTTTTTCCGCATATTCACTTTGTCGATAACACAACAGCGCAAAAAGTGGATGGAAACGAGGCTACTGTTAAACCTTGCTGTAAATTCTGTCCAAATTCTGACAGTAACTTATCATTTTCAGTTAAAAAGTGAAAATGATAGTGCAAAATAGGAATGATAAATGCGTCAGTGCATAAAGTCATTTGCGCCGGGTGCAAGATAGAGCCCAAGAACTGCAACTGACTTCAAGTTTACAAACCAGTTTAACATTATTAGCATCAGCGTTTGCTTTAGTTGGGCTCATTAGTTTTTCTCTGGCTGACAGTGAGTTTATAAAGTAATTTTTTTTTTTTTTTTCAAAAGCCGAGAGGAAGTTGGTGTGGTGTTTTTGGCTGTTGTGACGATGCCATAATTGTCTTGAACTTTCTGATTCACTGATCTCTTCCTGTGTCTAATCTTTAAAGGGTACATATCATGCTTTTAAATCATTCATTTTTACATATAAATCATACCGTTGTGGTCTATATAAAACATAACTGCAATGCTTGGGTCTGAATTCCTCATTATTATAGCTCCACAAGCCCCTTTTCTACCCCTTTTCTGATTTGCGTCTTTGAGCGACCCGTTTCAAACGCGGCCCCTTTAAAGGGTCATGAAACCCCAAACCAAATTTTCTGAGATTATAACAGAGGTATGTGTGTTGAACACCATTGAAGACAATGTTAGCATCTGTTAGATTTAATAACCCAGATAGCAAACTGACATTGAATCAACGTGGAAATATGACGTTGAAACAACGTTGATCCGACATTGTTTTGCTCATCGAATTAACGTTGAACCAACGTCAGACGCGTCATTCTTTCAAAACTAACGGAAAATCAACTTGAAATCAACGCGTTGTTTCAACGTTATGAAAGCAAACCAATTATCGATTTTCATTTAGCTTTGAAGAATGCCGCGTCTGACGTTGGTTCAACGTTAATTCGATGAGCAAAATCAACGTTGTTTCAATGTCATGAGAGACGTCGTTTCCACGTTGATTCAATGTCAGTTTGCTGTCTGGGAATAAGGTTAAAATGGTTAAATTTGAGTTTTTTTCCCGCTTTTTTCGTCTTCCGGGTTTAAAATCTTCATCGGAGTGGGTGACGTGGCCATGCACTGCACAGTGCGTTGATGACTCATCGCTGTCTCATTATTATTAATGAGACTGAGTTTTCTTATCCAATGAGAAGACACGGTCTCTTAATTATTCATGACACCACGTGGATCTTTCCAACGACAGACATGTTAAATCGCGTAGTAGATGAGAGAGGCAATCATGGGACGCAAGTATTTATTTTCATGGTGCAAAGTCCAAGTGCGTTGAATATGTTCCCCGCGATATTGCCAGGGCTAGACTCTGACTCTGGACGGTTGGTTTGCCATCAACCACGGACACATCTAAACGTGATCTAAACTATAGTGTGTGCCGCGAACATTTTCGCGAGAGAGCTGCGACAAGTGGAGAATGATGGACTTCGCCTTGTTGACAACAAATCCAAGTTGCGTCTTGCTAGTGATGCGGTATCCCGAGGACTTTCTATCCCTTCAGAGGTGTGTGTGTGTGTGTGTCTAAAATGAGAATTCATCCACCTCCGCAGAGCCATCTTTATTATGAGGGTTCAGAGGGTACGTAGACTATACACGGAATGAGTTTTTTAAGCGGAAAATTAATATTTTTTTTCTGAAATGTGTTTATAGTGTCTATATAAACCACTATATATTTTATAATGTCATTATAATTATGCATGTAGCCAACATTAATATGTTTTAAATAGAATTACGATTAGGCTAATATATGTAGCAGGACATTCAGTTACTTTTGAAAGGACAATAATAATGTGTCGGTTTATTTCATAAGACTTTAACTTTGCCAGCTACATATAAAAATCTAGCATTTCCTCACGTTTTACCATTGCTTTTTAGTGACAGTCGATATGCATGGGAGGGACATTGAGTGATGGCCATACCACACCCACTCCCTCCCTTCTTCTCACAGCTAGCCACGCCCATTTAAGTTGCATTTTTCAAAAAGATTGTGAGCTAGACTTGAGCTGAAAGAGGGGGGTTTCATGACCCTTTAAATAAAAAGGAGATGCGTCATACCCCGCCCGCTCTCCAGGTCGATGAGTTCACGGTCAGTTTAACTCCCCACGTTCGGCCATTATTGTAGTTTGATTAGAGATATACAATTATATACAATACCTTCAAAGAACATTTTTATTCACACGTTAATAAATGTCATCAACAGAAGACTTGTCCATCAAGCCTTACTTATTCGAGCCAGAGCGAGCGAGTTGATAAAGACAACGACGAACCTGCATATGAACCTGCCGAACCATATGGATGTATTGGTATGTGAGTTAACTGTTTTGTGTTACTAATGAAAGTCGACTATTTCTCTTGTTAAAACAAGCACACTGACAAGATAAATGACTACGGTCTAATCTTACCACAAAAAAATCTGTATTGACAATATGATACGTTTAGAAAAGCATCAGAAAGCAACGCAGCTAAATGACCATTGATGAAACTCAAGAACAATAATACTGCAGACGTGTAACGTTACTTCAAAACAAAAACAAAGAAAGACAAAGGTACTGCTAAACCATGACCACCATGTGTTTTAAGAAAGTACTTTATTTTTATTAACAATATTTACAGCTTATCGAAATGCTCTGTTCATCGTCTCCAAAGATAGAAGGAATTTACCTCTCATTCAGACAAAGTCAATCGGCAAACCCTTCTGTATACTGGCGGAGGTTGTTGAAGTGGGAATCCTTGAAGTGCTTCAGGTCACTAACGTACATCCAACAACCGAATATTTTGGCTTGCCCTCTTGTAACTTCTGCATCATTGAGCTCGGACTACAAAATCGGAGCGAGAAATAATAATGGCGGATTGCTCGAAGTGTTGGGCAGGTAGTCAATGTCCTTATTTGGCAGTTCCGCTGCCAAATACGGTGACGCACTTACTCAAAAAACGTCGTAGAAAACAGAAAAATCTGAACAGGTTGAAAAATATGACCAAAACAGAATATAAAGATATAGACGAAGCACCTGAAGAGAATAATTTCATCTTTTCTGTACTTATAAACACTCCAAATATACAACAAAATGCATTTAAGGGCTAAAAAAGTGGATTTTGCATGATATGTCCCCTTTAATTTTGTGTATTTTAATTATATAAAATCATATGCATATACATATGTAAATCATATGCATTGAAACAAATTATCAGTGACCCAACCAGAATTACTTCTAAAAGCAGTACAATTATTGATGTTATACTGGTTTCAGACATTTCTATAAAAGTGGTATTTTGGAGCTTGGTTTAAAGCTATGGTATACGATGTTAAAAATCGGTCGAGACGGTAGGGAAGTTTTAAAAAAACTCATCCCGCCCCTCCATACACACCCCCCTCCCCTCTGTGCTACCTGATTCCTGACGTATGTCACGTTTGAGTTCACGTCATCGCAAGATTAGCAACACATGAAATGTTCTAAACTCCCCACCACCATTATAATACTACTAGTATTGCTAAGGTTTTCAGTAATTGTTATTGCAGCACGCAGCACATCTTGTTCAAATTCCGATCGGCTCCAACAGAAACCTAGAACGGGAAATATAATTACTTTGACCCGTGATAGGCGATGCTAAACGGCTAACATTCCAATGCCGACCGGCAGCATGAGCAAGTTGTCAAATTGATAAAAAGCCATGTAACACGTCACACCATAAAAGAATAAATAAATTTACCTGCTCAACAAAAAGTCATCCGTGTCAGCGTCGTTTTCCGTCCCAGATCTCCCTGAAGCTTTCTCCAACAGTCAATGAAGGACGCTATATTTATCCTACTTAGAGACCGGCGTTCTTCACATTTCTTTTTAATCTCTGATCTTTCTACATTGGTCAACTTTTCTGCGGCTGTACAGCCAATAGAGTGAAAGGATTTTTTTAGTTCTTTTCTCTATTCATATTGTTAGGATTGTACTATATAACCATAACCAGCATCTAAACCATAGACTGTAAAAAAATATGGACGTAGTGTCCGTGACGTCACCCATAGGTTTCTGAAGAGCGATTTTGAGGCCTAAAGTGGGCGGGGCCGACCGTCGCCATCTTGGCAGTGCGTCACCTCTCGTCACTACCGGATAAATTAAAATGGGCAAAGAGGCGGGACGCGGGTGGAGCTGAGGTGCTAATGCTATGCTACTGTCGCTGAATTGACAGCTGATTGAAAAAGTAAAGCCAATGGTTAAAGTTCATGTTTTGCCCTTCGAAATATTATAATAGTTAAGACGTAACTAAAAGTGAGACTACTTAACTTTTTTTATCAACTTTATTAATCTCACAAGGGGCAATTAGTTATAGAGCATATATACAAGTACATTAACACAGATCACACACATTTCTCACAACATACAAGCAGTCAACTATGTGCATTGTGATGCATTATTATTCTGCTAGTTAAAATGTATAAGCTTGTGCATGCGACAGTGATTCAAGGCAAGCACATGTCAGTCGGCATCTCACGTCAAGTTCGTAAAGAGCTTTAATTCAGTCCATTTTACAATCTGATTTTGGCCGCCTCTCAGTTTCTCAGATGGGTCAAACCAAATATTACCTCAGAACTTCAAGTAAATGAACTAGAAATCCGCGCTCATTCAAGGGTGTGCATCTATTGCATGGACGGAGAGAACGCGCTGAAATCATCAGACATCCATTAGTGCATGCGAGGGAAACAGCTGGAAACACGGCGCTGGTTATTCTCTCCATACTCAACATGACGGAATCCAACGGCGTGCACGGGCGAAGGTATAATACATGTATTAAACTGTATGAAATAATCCCGGTAAAGCACAAACACAGCTGAGGGTGACGCTAACAGACAGCAGACAAACGACAGTGAGTGAACGCGGCAGCAAGAATCCACCTGTCACTCAAGTGGCCACGCCCTTAATTATGCAGAACTTTAAGGCTTAAATATAATTTAAACAGATGAGTTGTAAAAAAATTCACCCCCCTCACAGTTGTCATGAAGGGAAAAATGAGGTCTATAGACCAAAGCCACTTTTTGCTCCAGGCTGTAAACATGTTTTTTTCTGCTGTAAAGTTGGGCATTTTAACATGGGGGAGATACAGATTTGACTCGCTTCTGCAGCCTGCCTCAAGCGGCCACTCGATAAATTGCAGTTTAATTCACTTCCGTGTTGGCTTCAAGAGAGAGACGGGGAGGTTGCCGCTTGATCTAAACGAGCATATTAATAATGAACAATCTTTGAAATCGTATACCCTAGCTTTAAGTGATCATAATATGGTATATGTATTTAGGAAATTAAATAGAGAGGCTATAAGTCATCACAATGCATTAAAAATCAGATTGCTTAAAAGATACAGTCCATAATTTTTTGTTGAAGAACTTAGTAAGGTTAATTGGAAAGAGGTGATGCAGTTTGATGACGTGGATATAGTATGGGACAGGTTTAAAAAGAGATTTGTGCAAGTTCTGAATAAAGTTGCACCTTGCAAAGAAATACGAATTAAACAAAGAACAGAACCCTGGATCGATAGTATTCCGATAGTATTCTAAAAAAGATATCAAGGAACGCAATAATAGCTTAATCATTCAAAAAAGATGGGAATAATGATAATTATATCAAATTTAAACGTAAAAGAAATGAGATTAGATGCAAAATTTAAGAGGCTAAAAAAATGTTTTTGATGAATGAAACTAGTGAGGCTAAACAAGACTCTAAAAAACTATAGCGAATCTTGAGTGGTCTAGGCTATCGGCAAAAGGTTAAAAGTAAAGATCCAAGAATTAGTCTCAAAATTAATGGTCAATTGATGAGAGATCAGAAAAAGGTAGCAAATTGTTTTAATTAATTTTTTACCTCGGTGGGCGAAAATTTAGTAAAAGAGCTTCCAGCACAATCAGACTTATATGACGATAAATTGGTTAAAGAATATTATGATAATTGTGGTGTTGCCTTAGGAAGTTTTTCATTTAGCAAAGTAAAAGAGAGCACAGTTTATAAGAAACTAAGTGAATTGAAGTGCAATAAAGCCACAGGGTTGGATAATATCCCAGCTAAATTTATTTAAGACGCTGCTAATTTTATAACTATGGTTACTCACATTTTAAATCTCTCTATTTGCCAGAACAAGGTACCAGTTGAATTTAAACAAGCTAAAATGTTTCCCCTTTTTAAAAAAGGGAGTAGGCTTGATTGTAATAATTATAGGCCTGTGTCAATCCTGTCTTCTTTATCTAAAATTTTAGAAAAAATATTATTTGACCAAATTGAAGAATATATTTCCAATTTTAATATTTTATATGAATTTCAGTCTGGTTTTAGAAAGTTACATTCCACAGAGACAACTATTCTATATTTGACAGATTATATAAAGAAAGGAATAGATAAAGGTAAATTAAGTGGGATGGTAATAATTGCTCGATTTACGAAAAGCCTTTGACACAGTCGACCATAATATTCTGTTGTTAAAATTAAATGCTATGGGTTTCGACTCTAATTCATGTAAATGGATCAAATCCTATCTTACGAATAGGTGTCAAATGGTCGATATAAATGGAGTGTGCTCAGAATTTTTACCGATCTCTTGTGGAGTACCACAAGGTAGCGTATTAGGGCCCTTACTTTTTTAAATTTATATAAATGATTTAAAGATGGCCTGTTCTAGCCACTTATCATTATATGCTGATGATGCTGTAATAATAGTTACTGATGAAAATAAAGAAACAATAGAAAACAAGTTAAAAAGAGAAATTGTAGAAGTGTCTAATTGGTGTTTTCAAAGTAAGCTATTTTTGCACTTAGGGAAAACTGAGGCCCTCTTATTCGGTTCTGCTGCAAAATTGAAGAAATGTCCCAATTCAGAAATATCAAGAATAAGGGTGGGAGATGAGCATTTTTCTTTTAAACAAGAAGTGAAATTTTTGGGATGTATTCTTGATAACAAAATGACTGGGGATAGTATGGCAGCTGCTGCTTTATCGAAAATAAATAGTCGAATAAAGATTTTTAGCTCGACAGGCTGCTTATTTAGACAAACAAACAATGACAAAGTTAGCTGGTGGTTTAGTGCAACCACATTTCGACTATGCAGCAACTTTTTGGCATAGTGGCTCTAAAAAACATGTCAAAAATAAATTACAGACTGCTCAGAACAGGTTGTGTAGAATTATTTTTGGGTTACAACCTCGTATGCAACTAAATGACAACCATTTCAAGGAATTGGGAATTTTAAAAGTGGATAAAAGAGTAATTTTTATTAAAATCAAGATGGTGTATAAAATAATTCAGAGGACTGTTCCTAAATACTTACATGACTACTATGTTTTCGTGAGAGATGTTCACTGTATTTCCACAAGGGCAAGGATAAATAATATATATTTGTACCAGTTTAAAAGTGTAGTTGGGAAGAATTTGTTTTTGTACTCGAGTGCAGTTGCTTGGAATGGATTGCAAGATCATTTAAAGCAATTACAAGAGGCATGGCCCTTTAGAAGAGAACTGTTCGTTCATTTTATGCATGTAGAGGACCACAATGGAAATAAGCCTGAGGCTTTATTGTGTATTTTATCCTCAACAATTGTATTTAAATGTATATGAATCGCCTCTGGCATGTTTGTATGTTGTTGTTGAATAAATCAAATCAATATATATATAGGGATTGGGTTCACGAGAACGAGACGAGATTTTTGCACAATTTTTCGGAAATCCCCAATGACAAAATTCATGACTGGAATGGAAAAATAGTATGCAGGTGCATTTTGCAATCTTTTAACTAATAATGCATTAATGCATGTCATTGCAGGTCTACTTTGAGTATGAATTATCAAATGCATTAAAAGAAAACAATATACAAGTACTGCAAAAGGTCTTTATTGACTGGCTTTTCTCCTGTTTGATTTCACATGAGTCTCTTCAGACCTTACTGTACATTTAAGAGCTTTAAGAACTTCTAAATGAGGCTGAACTCATTGAAGTCTGAAGTGCAAACAATAAGTGCAAGTGCAACCATAATCAAAGTTCGCACACAGACTCTTTATAATTGTTTTGAAATTGCAGTTTTATTTTGCACCGGCAGTTACAAGGTTAATCATGCGAGTTCGGAAATGGTAGAGAAAAACGAGGCTGGTTTGTTTTGTCTTTTGTTGTTGTAGTGAAGTTTTATTCTTCCACGCAACAGACCAGGAGACTTTTGAGGTATCTTTCACGCAGAAGTTATTTATTGCGTCGCTGTAGTCATCTCAAAGATAGTCTAACTAAGGGAAAACATTCCCTTACAATTTATACATTTAGAGGGGAGGAGTTTACATTGTGGGGGGGAGAAACTGAAACAAAAGCAAATGTATATGATTCAACAGGCGCCTCAGTTCATCAGCATAGCAGTTTTCTGTGCCTTGAGATGTTAATCTGGAGGAGTTACATTGAGGAGGAGTCTCTTGAAACAAAGCAAATGTAAATGATTCAGCAGATTACCAGAGACGCTAATCTAATCAGTCTGACCAGTGTGGTCACACTTTTACCATTACAAAAGCAAAGCTGAAACTTGAACTTAATGGCCAGAAAGTACATAAAGACAAAAGCTAATGTGTGACACCTGGAATGCTTGGCTAAATCTTATTGGCCTCAAAATGGTAAACACTGTATACATTTTTCAGTTGAAAATATGGTTAAACCTTTATGAAACATTTAATAAATTTGTATTCCTTCAGTCCCCCCTTTTGAGAGTATTAATAACTCTTACATTATGTACAAATTTAAACACTTAAGAAAGTTCATTCATGTAACTTGTGCTAGTTACAGGCACATACTCATGTTCTGTGTTTGCTTTTTCTGTAATTACATGCTGACACAGAAAACAAACATGCAATTAGGGTCCGTGAAGCTCTTACGGAAGAATTAAACTTCAGTTACATCTGGTGTAATTTTTGCTGAAAGATCAAGACTGTTTAACCATCATGTTTGTGCACAAGTGAGTCAATGCAGCCATCTTCGGCTGTGGCCTGCAAGGTTTCCAGCAAAAAACAAGGATTGTGGAGTCTTCACTTGTGCGATGTCCTGGCTGACTACTACAGTCTTGATAATGTTGATGGATGACTGAAGGTTCCGGAAGTCTTTTCTCTGCGTTGTGTATTTTTTCTTCTTCTTTACTTTGGTGATAGTTGGCTCGGCAGTGGGTCTCGTTGTTCTCTGGAAGTGGTGTCTTCATACGCAGGTGAAGACGTCTGTGCGTATGGGTCTCGGTTAGTGTTGTCAAAAAACTCGGTACTTCGGTACCAAGTCGGTACTAAAAAAAAAAAAAGTTACGGTACCAGCTTTTCTAGGTACCGAATACCAGGTTAATCCAGTTCTAGACGCGCTGTCTGAAAGGTGCACAGTCGCATCCTCTTCATAACGCTGATATGGCTCTCTCTCTGAATCCACTTGTTGACACGAAAGGAGGAAAGAGCCACATATGGAAATATTTTGGATTAGGCTAATGTCACGTTGCCATAAGAGGCCGATTACATGCAAATTCGCAATTTCAAATATAGGCGCGAGGCAAGCGCGCTCATAATAACGACAGCAACGACAGACGCCGCGTGAGAGCAAGCGCTTTGGAAAGAATAAGCACGCGCAAAAATATAATAAAAAACACGCGCGATATGTGAACGGCCTCTAAAGTGCTTTCGGGGTAGTTTTACGAGTACATGAGCACAATAGTATCCACCCGACACCAGAGTACTACTGGTATTAGTATCGACGCATCCCTACTTATGTCATTTAATGTCAGTGCCAGTTCTAGGCGTATTCTTGCCTTTATAACTCAGCAGGTTTAAAAAGCCTTTTTTAAATTAAATATGAATGCAGTTTTAGATTAAATAAAACTACAGTCAAGTCAAATAAAACATGTTTTATCTCCTGTATAGTTTGGTAACGCTACAATAAGATAGCTACCATTCATCAACATTACTTAGTTCACATCAACACATTGAGTGAACAATATATTTTTACAACATTAATTAATGTTTGTAAATGTTATTTAATACAAACACTTGGTTGTTCATGTTTGTTCACTTCATTCATTGTGCATTAAATAAATGTTAACGGATTAAAACTTTACAAACAACTTTAAAAATGTGTTAGTGCATACTATTGTTTATTTTAGGTCATTTTATCGAATCTTTTTCTAAAGTGTTTATAATGCAAATGTACAGTTTCCATACTTGTAACCGTGATAAACACTTAAATATATGTAAATTTAAACTAAGCTTTGGTACCGAAATTGGTACCGAGAACCGTGAATTTTTACTGGTATTGGTACCGAATACTGAAATTTTGGTACCGTGACAACACTAGTCTCGGGACCGCCATCAAGTGATATCTGCACAGAGGAAAAAGAAAACAAGAGAGCAGTATTTCTTCAAAGACAAGGGTTGTATCCTGCTGAGTAAACACTAAGTCTGCTATTGTTCCCTCTTTCCCTATTTCTTAATTCTTGACACCTAAAGAACACAGCGAGGTGAGGATTAGACTAAATGGATGGGGGAAAACTATGAGGGAGTCTTCGCCCAAGGGGTGACCCCCGACGCATATGGCATTTCGGTTCTTCCCTTGGGTTCCTTACTTGTTCGTGTCCTATCCTACCCCTGTTGGTGGCGGAACAACCTTACAGTGTGACACATGAGTCCAGCTTTTTTTTCCTTGACACAATACTGCAGCTGCTGTAATCAACATTACTTGATGTGGTCCTTGCCACTTAGGTTCTAATGGCTTGACCTGTCCTGTGACCTGTGTACTTTGATCTGCGTAACCCAATCATGAGTTATTTTTCCTTCATCCTCTAACAAAACATCAGTCGTTGTAGACATCATACGTGAGAATGGGTGAGGGAAATTAAACCAATTTCCCCAATGGGAAAAGGTGACAAAATTGACTTTTGCTTCATTCATTAGTGCTAATACTGCCTGTGGGCATTTACAGTCTGACCTAACACTATTATTGATGAAAGGCCTGTGCTGTAGAATAACATTTAAGGCTGTGAGTTTACTTAAAGCAGTCCCCCAAAGGAAAAGCTGAGACAGTCACTTTCCTTTTGTTCCGTTAAACAATCTATAAGCCGTTTTTATCTCTGTTGTAAGTTACTGGGGAAATTAAGCACTCACAGTCCAAATGGTTAACACGTCAACAAGCTGCCCCACCCGTTTAAAGACGTGGGGAATGGCTGCTTCAGAGTAGCAAGAAAGCTGAGAAAATGTTGGCCAAAAAGGTTGACTTCTCTAAAGTTCTTTCTGCTTTTTCTACACTCTCTGCTCCAATGTCCCGGCTGACCACAGTAATAACACCTGCCCTCTCTCTTAGAACATTTACGTTTCTGTGGGTTTTCTGTGCTGACCTTAAAAGAGGCTGCTGCAATTTGTACTCTTGCAGATGCACCCGATCAGAGTGCACGCTGACACGGATTAACATCCTGGCCGCACGAGAACGGCAAAAATGACCCGTTGGGTGCGCAAGACCCGCATGACAACGTTTCACATGGCTGTGTATTTTGTGCCGACGTCACAGCGCTAGCTGGAGGCAAAACAAAGTGAAAACTGGAGGCGGTCAATGCAAACCAGCACAGATTCGGCTACATAATAAGGAGCTTAAATAATTGTTACTATTATTAAATGTCATCTTGTTGTGTTGTTTGATGCAAGAATTGATGAAAAATGAATATGCTTTATCTGGATGTTTATTTCTAGAAAATATTCACATCATTAAAATCGCACTGTAATGTCACTCTTTACATTGTAGTGGTCTCTGCGCTGACTCGGCAGAACTGCGGATTGTACACACAAGTCTTGTACAAGACCATATAGGCATCTAAAGATTTATATGCCTCAGTTTCTCTTTACGATGGGTTTCTCTATAAGGTAGGTGTAGAAGTCAGGCCACTCAACCGAGGTAACGTACGTTAATCCTGTCAGATCATCCATGCATTGAGTGAGCATGTAGGCGGCTACAGGTCGGCCAATCTGGTTCTGTCCGTTAAAAATAACTTTTGGAAATAACAATCGCGGTCCTGGACACTGAGTGACCTTACACATTAAGATAATATCGGATTTTCTCCAGTCATTGTTAAAAAACAAGCTAACAATCCTTGCTAACTAGCATTAGTGAAGCGGCCAGACGGATAAAAAAAAACGTCACCATGTTTACCAACTGTAAAAGGGTCTATAGAGCATCACAGTCCCGCCCACAGCCGAGAGAGCGCTGGTGCCGGAAGTAAATTTCCCATTCATTTCTCCCATTGACATTTTGTAAAATCCATATCTAAAGAGTATTAGAGCATGTCTGAGGATAATCAGCTACGGCTAAACTCATAAGAATACAACACATCATTTCGAGTGAAAAAACGAAGAGAAAATCCAAAAAAAGTCGAGGGTACAAGCCTCAAGCCTGTGTACATATTTTCATTTCCGAGCAAAGGAACTACTCCTCCCATAAACCACCGCGCCTCAGTGAAGTCGTCTGAAAGCCACCGTGAAAGAGCCTTTTGAGTGACTTCCAAATCTGATGACGGACACGTGAACTTTTTCCTCCAGTGAATTTTATATAGTGAATGTGCAAGGAAACTCATTTTCCTCGATTTACTGAAGCAAACGCATTTGCAGCTCGACATGCAAAAACATTGAGTATCTGGCTCGCTCATTAGCTAAGCTATGGCAACTGCACATCTAATGGCGCGCGGACGTCTCAGAAGTGCGACCAATGAACTTAGCCCTACGTCATTACGCGATCTTCAGTCTTCACGTACCTTCGCGGGGTTTCAGACACGTGACACGACTTCCACCAATCAGATGCATCACTGTTGGATTGTGGGATTGTTCTGGATTGTGGGTAATGAAGTACAAATCCAATACATCGCGAATAAAAGGCATTTATCTTAAAACAAGGTAAGTGCCCCATGAACTTTTGGCATTTATATGAGTATATACAATCGTTTAGTAAAGCCGTAGCTGGTTTTAAGTCTACCATTTATGGTTACGTTTTTATGGCTTATATCTGAAATGTTAATGGAGAAATTGTATTGAATTTTTACTTCCGGCACCGGCTGTGGGCGGGACTGTGATGCTCTATAGCTTAGCTTTTTGATCGCGCGTACTCTGTGTATTGAGAGTGAGGAGTCACGTGCCGATTTGGGCGGGGTCTGAGCCGGTCGGCCATTTTGGGAGAATACACTATCGGTTGCCAGGGGCAACGCCTTCAGATCTACACAGAGGCGCAACTAAATATACCAGAAATAGCGAGAGAGAGACAGCACAGCGCAGTATTTGTTTACATTTTAGCGATACACGGCAGTGTCTTTGGAAGATATGGAGAAGGAAGAGAAATGAAAGTGGTTCTATAACAATGCTAGCCAGCTTTATTTAGAGAAACTGCTTGTGGATAAACTGACAGCAGCAACAGCATGAGCAACAGTGAGCAAAGCATGATTTCAAAAGCAATACATTTCAGCACAGTTCGCCTTTTATTTAACACAAACTAAATGAATACTCTGTTATTCAACTAGAGATGTTTAATTTGTTTTAGATATATCTGTACCGTGAAATGTTTTAAAAAGACACTTTTTTAATGACGTACGATTCGCATTGACAGGGGAATGTCCTATCTGTCCGCTTGACGTTGCATGGCAGGTGCAAATGCACGTATCTGATTCAAATCAGATTTATTTCCACATATGAATGAAGCCTGAAACATCAAGTTTGACTGAATTCTCGCAGTTTAGCGTTACAGGTTTTGGGGTTTCTCTTGCACCCAGCCACAGCAGAATTGTTCATAAGCTTCTAATGACTTAAAGCTTCTGAACTCTTGCATTGTGTAGCAGTAACGTTAAGCACTGTTACCATAAACCAGGTGCTTGACTATGTCAGGGTGTGTGAAAGACGGTAGTGCTCCGGGTCTTTCGTCCATTCTGTAGCAGGTCGTACGGGTCCTGTATGTTGATGTCAAGTAGTTTCTCTAAATAACGCTGCTTAGTGTTGTTATGTAGTCTCTCCCGATAGAGACCCTCTCCTTTTGCTTCATTTATTCCCAAGAAAGTGTGCCTTATCGCAAAAATGCAAATAAATATCAAGCTGCACTCCTTCTCTGTCGCTATTTCTCTCAGTCTCACGGTCGAAGTAACCATGACAACAGATAGCGTGTCCTCCCACAATGCACCGCGGAGTTATACGCGTGACGTCACCTCCTCATTCTCAATTGGGAGCAGCAGTGCTGAGCGTACTTTATAAAAGATATTATCAGACGTTTAGTCTATGTTGCGCAACGAATCCTCCGCCATCGTCACGCGATCAGTGAACTGTGATTCGTGCTACACTGATTGCAATGGCAACTCGTAATGGATGAGCAGAGAAGACTTTTACATTAGTTTATAATGGTTATTATTTATTATAAAAACAGCCAAACAATAGTTTTAAGCGAATGTGAGTGTACAGTAACGGTTAGGGTGACCACCTGCTAATAAGCCCAAGGGGGGACAATGTTTCCCCCCTATGTTTCTGAGGGACAATGTGGGAAACTGCTTTTTTTCTAAATAGATTCATATTTTGAACATTCAATGAATTGACAGATGCACTTCCACTTACGATTTACTTAAGCTATTTAATTTTATTTATTTTTCATTACAATTTATTCACTTTAAAGAATAATGGGCTCTATGCACGGCGTTATTTCCGGTGAAGGATTAAGGATGCTCGATAACTTCCGCCGATCGTAGAGTCCAATGCAATACCGAGAATTTATATTGAATTTTATACTCCATGGTTATACTAATGAAACGTTAGTCACAAAAACAGATAAAACAGACACCCCTCGTTGTGTTTATGCTTCTTTTAAAAATTATATTAAATAAACATAACTATATATAAAATTACATCTAAACGTATGTACGTTTCGTTTCAAAGACGGGAGGACAGTAAATATTGAAGACTCTGCCATAATCCCGTTTTGTCCGGTTTTCCTCCGCTTTAATCTACACAACCGGAAATGGACGAGCATCCTTACGTCAAATGCGGAACTTATGCGTGCATATAGCCCATAATATAAAATTATAGGATTAACAGGAATTATAGTTGCTCAACACCACAGGAACAGTTTAAAAAAAAGTCTGAAAAAATCTACTCTAAACTCACAACTCCAGAGGTTCACGGAACGAGAAGGTGCGCTGACATGACAACAAGGAAAAAGTTGACGACAACCTAGTCAGCAGGTCACGTGGGAGTGGCAACCAGTGTTGGGAAAGTTCACTTTCTACATGAACTAGTTCAAAGTTGAGTTCACACATTTTAAAATGAACTAGTTCAGTTCAAAGTTTGAACAGAAATGGAAGATTTTTCCCATCCTCACCAACCTCGTTATAAAATCCGTTTAAATGATCATATAATGCCTTTGTCGACGGCTGCCGCGGTGCGGGACTGGTGTCTTGAGTTGCCAGATTGGGTGTTTTTTCGCTACATATTAAGCCCTGTTTAGTGAGTTTTAGCCGGGTTTTCGCCTGGAAGGCTCTATAGAAATCTGGCACCCCGAATTTAAACTGAGAGAGCGTGCTCAGAATGAACGAGTTCACAGTAACGTTCATCAGGACAGGCAGTAAAACATTACATTCAGTTCACCTAAAATATGAACGAGTTCATGAACGTGAACGTGTTCAGGCACAACGTCTGGCTGCCTGGGTCTCGATGATTTTTTTTTTTGAGCAAGCATTTATGCGTGACACGGTCTCAATTTGCAGGACGCATGAATTGGGCTTCAAACGCTGTGCGTGCAGCGCTACGTGGGACGCATGGTCACCCTAGTAACGGTGGAATATTGTAATCTCACCCCCACGCTCATGGTGATATCACGAGACAGCTTTTCACTCAAACGGGAAATATAGTGAGATATTAATATTATATATATATATATATATATATATATATATATATAAACATCGTCACAACAGGAGATCTCGTCACACCCCTAATATATTATGTATATATATATATAAATGTCTCTGTGATTCTACAGCATGAGATCCAGCAAAGTTTCAGTAATAAATTATTTTGAAGAACAATGAAATCATAGTGCATGAAACATTTTGAACTCACACAGACATCAACAATGTCTGTGTGCATAGGAGTCTCAACAATGGTGACAATCAAAAGTTTCATGTTGCAATGCATGCTGGTTGAGTTGCCGTTTGAATTGGGCTTCAAACGCTGTGCGTGCAGCGCTACGTGGGACGCATGGTCACCCTAGTAACGGTGGAATATTGTAATCTCACCCCCACGCTCATGGTGATATCACGAGACAGCTTTTCACTCAAATGGGAAATATAGTGAGATATATATATATATATATTTATATAAACATCGTCACAACAGGAGATCTCGTCACAACCCTAATATATTATGTATATATATATATAAATGTCTCTGTGATTCTACAGCATGAGATCCAGCAAAGTTTCAGTAATAAATTATTTTGAAGAACAATGAAATCATAGTGCATGAAACGTTTTGAACTCACACAGACATCAACAATGTCTGTGTTCATAGGAGTCTCAACAATGGTGACAATCAAAAGTTTCATGTTGCAATGCATGCTGGTTGCCAGAATGGTATAAACTCCGAAAATGCAATGCAGTATGTGACCCGCTCTGGCAAAATGAGTTGGAAGTTGCAACGTTCCATTTTAAGATATGGGCCGATTATGTGGAAAAACAATGAAATAACAAATTTTTTTTTTTTTGCTAATTTCCAACAACAGACATTCAAAAATAATCTCCCAAAGTTTCGTAGTCCAGATAATTGAGTAAAGGTATTTAAATGACAATTAAATTTGTCAAAGCTTTAAATTCGCTGAAATAAACATTGCTCTTCTCAACTCCCCTCGTCACCTCTGAGCATTTCCCGGGTAGCCTATCCACTGAAACGTTGAACTCAAAGTGTTGAACTCACTGGAGGCTTCTAACCTAAGCTTTGTGAGTATACTTATCTGCAAGAAGAATACATGTAAGGCTGTAACGATCGCAACACTCAGATCCACGAACCTGTGTCGCGGTGTGAGAAGACAATCACGACACGTCCCTTCAAATCCCGGAGTTATCCCGGAGTTATCCTCCACATATTTAAATTAGGCTACTATTAGTATTATTTGAAGTTAACGTTATAAAATATGTAGACCTACACCACAAAACTAGTTAAATTATTACTAAATTGTTTAAAATTGGGCAATTTTAGCGTTATGGAGGAGATCCATAATTCCCAGATAATTAAATCTTTTAATAAATAGGCCTATGTGTACCACACTGCACAAACTAAAAGTAATACCCACCGGATGAAGAAGGGTTGACTCTCCCCAGAACATAAAATATTTTATTTTATTTTCCGTGTTCGCATTTATGAGGAAAAAACAATGATACGGATGTGACCGTTCTCTGGAAGCAGCACTAAAACTTTCACAGAGCCTAAACAGAAAGCAAGCACAAAGCCGTTCTTTAAAGGGTCATGAAACCCCCCTCTTTCAGCTCAAGTCTAGCTCACAATCTTTTTGAAAAATGCAACTTAAATGGGCGTGGCTAGCTGTGAGAAGAAGGGAGGGAGTGGGTGTGGTATGGCCATCACGTCAATGTCACATGCATATCGACTGTCACTAAAAAGCAATGGTAAAACGTGAGGAAATGCTAGATTTTTATATGTAACGTTAGCTGGCAAAGTTAAAGTCTTATGAAATACACTGACACTTTATTATTGTCCTTTCAAAAGTAACTGAATGTCCTGCTACATATATTAGCCTACAGTAATCGTAATTCTATTTAAAACATATTAATGTTGGCTACATGCATAATTATAATGACATTATAAAATATATAGTGGTTTATATAGACACTATAAACACATTTCAGAAAAAAATATTAATTTTTTCCGCTTAAAAAACTCATTCCGTGTATAGTCTACGTACCCTCTGAACCCTCATAATAAAGATGGCTCTGCGGAGGTGGATGAATTCTCATTTTAGAGACACACACACACACACCTCTGAAGGGATAGAAAGTCCTCGGGATACCGCATCACTCGCAAGACGCAACTTGGATTTGTTGTCAACAAGGCGAAGTCCATCATTCTCCACTTGTCGCAGCTCTCTCGCGAAAATGTTCGCGGCACACATAGTTTAGATCACGTTTAGATGTGTCCGTGGTTGATGGCAAACCAACCGTCCAGAGTCAGAGTCTAGCCCTGGCAATATCGCGGGGAACATATTCAACGCACTTGGACTTTGCACCATGAAAATAAATACTTGCGTCCCATGATTGCCTCTCTCATCTACTATGCGATAGTTTAACATGTCTGTCTTTGGAAAGATCCACGTGGTGTCATGAATAATTAAGAGACCGTGTCTTCTCATTGGATAAGAAAACTCAGTCTCATTAATAATAATGAGACAGCGATGAGTCATCAACGCACTGTGCAGTGCATGGCCACGTCACCCGCTCCGATGAAGATTTTAAACAAGCGGAAAAAAAATCAAATTTAACCATTTTAACCTTATTATTAAATCTAACAGATGCTAACATTGTCTTCAATGGTGTTCAACACACATACCTCTGTTATAATCTCAGAAAATTTGGTTTGGGGTTTCATGACCCTTTAAAGAGTAACTAAACCCCTGGTCAGAGCCTGACTCCACCCACTAGCAATATTTGAAAAATGCTGAAAAAATGGGCAGACCCCAGCGGGGCCAGGGGGCGTGCACCTGAGACCCGCCGTGAGTGAGAGCTGCTGTCAGACTCTAAAATAGAGCGAGACTGGAGTGACGCAAGTAACTGCCTTTGCAACAGAGCGGCCATTTGAAGTCGAGGACTTTTCTCCCTCACCTTCACCTGAAGTGGATGAGGGTGAATTGTATGTAGACACAGGGCCAAATCCATTCGAGCCGCTGGCTCAAACTGCGGTCTTAACTCCCGCATCGCGACCGGCATCTGATGAGTTTTGTCGTCGAGTTGATCTCAATAGCGCACGCTCTGTGGGCATGTATTCATATTGATATTCTGCCGCTATGTGAAAATTGATATTCTGCCGCATTTTGCTGTCAAAATCCAGCAAAATGCACAGGCTCGTTTGTCGACCCCAGAGGATTAACTTTATCCTAACCATAAATTGTGATTAAAATATCCATGATCACTCACATCAAGACGCCGCTGCGGTGGAGGAGTACATGCAGGACGAGCAGTGTTTGGCACTGCGTGTGGAGCTGTGTGGAGAAGCCCATGTCCACCTCTATTCCGTCACTATCCTGATCACTGTACTAAACTAATATATGATATCCTGATCGTTTTCAATACTCATAAATCCAACTCCTGACTCGCTACAGTAGTTTTGACGGAACCAGATGCTTTTATACCAGGGGCTGCCAAGGGCGTGGTGAGCTCGCACCAAGGGTGTGACAGAGTCGCGTCTGAGAGTTCGCTACGTCAGCAAGTACCCCTACTGCAGGAGCTTTCCGTTTAACCTGAAGAGGGCAGCACTCAGACGTTTTTACACCATATATTTGAAAATCAAAACACTTTATACTCAATTGTCAAAAAATGTACTCGAATCAATGAACAGCATTTATGAGGCTCCATTCTTACAGATCATTAACTAAAAAAAGTTGTTTTGGTGTTTAGTTACCCTTTAAATTGAATTTCGTTTGGAAATAATTTTATCTTAATTTAAATCAATGTTTCATCAACCAATTACCAGGATTTAATAATAAGAAATAAATTGCAGACAAAGGATAGGCTAGGCCTAATCATGACACGGAGCGGCAGCACGTGAACTGAAGCTCGTCTCATGAACCGAAAGTCAGCGTATAAGGTATCCTATTTGCCTCACAGACTTGAGAAATATATATATTGAAATGTTTACTTTTAAACAAAACCATTCAAAATGAAAGAAAAGAGACTGCTCTCTGCTTATTTGGGCTAATCCGTATGAAAAGTGAATTTCTCTCTGGCTCCTCTGTTCAATCTTTCTGATTTTAGAACATTTTTGTAAAAGTGCCTTTTTAATTATTTATTCAAAATAACTTAAATAATTTGAGCTTCAGCCTGGTTAAATCACATTTATATATTTATATTAATGTATTTGGTCAAATTAAGCTATAAAATAAAAAGTTTGTCTATTAAAATGCAATGGATTTTGAAAGATATCAACAAAAAAATGGGCAAAAAAACTTTAACCCTTTCACGCGTACGATCACACCGGTGTGATCAGTCTTGGCTGGTCCCTGGAGCGTACGATCACACCGGTGTGATTAGAACGTTCAGTGCATCACGTCAGCAACTGCTAAATTCAAACTCGCTCTCGCGCGTTGGCTGGCGCTCAGCCAGAGACAGACACACTCAGTGCTGTCATATATCACAACTATTGAGTGTTTTCAACCACATAATGTTTATTTTAGGTTTCAGACATTTAAATACACATATGTACTAGCAAAACAATGATTTTGAGTTTGTAAAATACATACAGATGTCTATGGAAGCGGCAATAATAGTCTTTTCAATTATAATAAGACGACACGTTTTATTCATATCAGATACACATTGTGTAAGTAGCTTAACATTTGACCCTATTCTTCTCCCAGTTCACCAGCCACTTAGTATCATGTATTTCGTGAGAAGTGGAGGAATTGACGTTATAAATCCAACAGATCCGATTCTCTGAACTGAAAAAGAAACTAAAATGGCGCCGCCCATTGTGCATACAGCTCTACTAACGCAATCGTTATAAAGATGTCTAAACAACAAAACCCATCCACTTGCACATATTTGACAATCGGAATATCTGTGTTTCATGATATAGCTAATACATTTTTGAATATTTTTAATAAAAAAGGAAAAATTACATAAAAGCAGATCATCATTCATTCCGCGCTCTATTCTGGTTGTGATGTGTCACGTGACAAGCAATGATGCAACACCATGGAAACATTAAAGTGGCAAGTTCTAAATAACGGTTGCCTTGAAAAAGGTTGCCTTTTCTCAGGTTTTCAATTGGAAAAAAAGGGCAGACGACCAGAATTCAAATGTGTATATCTTTACAACCATTCAAGGTATGACTTTGACTAAGATATCATTTGAAAGCTTATGGTGCCCTCTTTCAATTAATACCAAAATCTCAATTTTTAAATTTGGGTCACTGTGACTCATTTTGCTGGATCAGGTCACAAATTATGCAGCTGAATGTTCTTTTTTTATTGCCACCATTGTTGAGATTCATCTGCTGTTTTTGATATTTGTGTGTCTAATTATACAGTAGCTATTTTATTTTATTATGTGTTTTAGAACATCTTTTTATTATTTATTATAACGAATTGCTGTTGGAACTTATGCTGTAGTTTCACAGTGATGGTAATGTGAAATTTATGTGAACTAACCCACTGGGGTAAAAACATGAAGCCTAATGTTTGGCACGTTTTGCTTTTCAAATGCACAGTGTGATTGTCTCAAACTTACAACGCGTGCAGAGAACATTTACTGAAGCGACACTATTGTTACCATATTATACATATCTATGTTTGAGCAAAACATAAACATTATAATATTCACCATATTAGAGTAAACACTCATATTTGCCTACTTTTATCATGCTGCTTTATTATCGAAAAACATACTTGCCTACCCGTCTAGTTAAAATTTCAACATGTTTCTGTCTATATATTAGGGGTGTAACGGTACATGTATTCGTATTGAACCGTTTCGGTTCGAGGCTTCCGGTTCGGTACGCATACAAACCGAACGATTGCTTGGACCATTTTTCCTGCCCGCAAAATTTGTGCTGACGCGGCCAACACAACATCAAATGGCAAGCGTAATGAAAGCAGAACGAAACTGCGCTACTCGTTATGTGCTTCACAGATCGTTTATCAGTTCGGACCAGCAACATCTGTTCAGCGCAAGCCGATCTCGATCAAGCAACACTGTTACTACACAGTGCTAAGAGATCCGGTAAAGAAAACATTTGAATTCGTCACTGAGGTAATAACATCGCTGCGATCTAGTGAGAAGCATTCACATTTCTCCGTTATTAACCGTAGATCTCTATTAGATCAAACAGCGCTGTCATGGAAACCAGGAGAAACACTGTGCCGTGAATGAACTAGTAATACTTTACGTCCACAGACCAGCAACATTCACCATGGATTTAATATAGTAACTGGAACCAGTTTGGCTGGAATGGTGAAATGTTTTCAAGTACTTCACACATCTTTTTCCAGCACTTCAAAATTCAAACATTATCTAAATAAATTTGATGGATTAACAAATAATGTTTTGGTCATCACATTAAAAATAACATTTAAATATATATATATATTTAAATGTTATTTATAATGTGATGACCAAAACATTATTTGTTCATCCTTCAAAGATGACCCCCATTTATAAACCTGAAAGTTTCAAGATAAACTCACACTTATTTAAAAATATTTTTTCTTTAAACAAATAGGAAATTTCTCTGGCATTTTTTTTCTTTTTGCTGTATCGAAAACGTACCGAACCATGACTTTAAAACCGAGGTACGTACCGAACCGTGATTTTTGTGTACCGTTACACCCCTACTATATATAGATACATGTACAATATTTGGCTTCATGTTTTTACTCCATTCTCATTTCAAAACGTACCTCTGGCACCAGTTTAACTAGTAGCTACAATGTAAAGTTTATACAACAATAACATACAATTATGAGTGGACATGTCTTACCTTAATAATCTTCTTATCTTCAAATCGCGTCCTTCTATTTTTTCTGAGGTAAATCCAAGTTAAACAGCACAGCACAAACACAGTCTTCAAAACTCAATGAAAAGCAGAGGAGTGCATTACTCGAGTCTCTGATTCTTTGTTTTGAGGTGATTGGCGTTTACAGGCCAGTGTTTCTTCACATGGACTATTTGCTTGTGAATCGCTCGTGCGCACGTGGGTGTGGTCACATTAGAGTTAATGAGGAGCGTTTGAGAAACTGTATATGTCGTTGCTTTCAAATGGATTACTTAAACAGAGAATATTTGTATTTTATATAATTTACATCATTTAAAAATAGAGACTCCAAACTTTGTACAGACACATGTCTCAAGTCTGTGTGATAAATATTCGCTGAGTTACAGTTCATTTTCTGTTGAGTTTCAGAATGAACTTCACATTGAGAAAGATGACAGAACACGCATTGTTTATTTTCTTTATTTTACAAAAAACACAACATTTCGTTTTTATTATGAGTGTATAAAAATTAAAGAAGACATTTAACAGTTTTGAATGATGTATTACACTTATATGCAAGTTCAAAATAAACAGAGTATTTTGCGTCTCTTTTGCACTGATAAGAAAAAAAGCGAGCTGGTCATGCTGGCGTGACCGCTGACCCCAGAGGATTAATAATGTAATCCTTTTGATAAGGGATTACACTGGAAGAAATCGTGAATCAAAAAACTATATGATTGTTATATTATCATCAATACATAACAATCAGCATTCAATGATCTTCATAAATTTGTTTTGACATAACAAATGTGCTTTGCAAAAACACAGTTTAAGCAACCATGATAAAAAAACCCCCAGATGTTTAAAAAGTCAAGGGTCAAGAGCCCGACTAAAGCAAACATTATTATCCATAAAGGTCACATCAAACCAAACCTTTTCAATTGAACATCAACATCTAAACCTCTGTTAATTCTCAATAAGAGCTTCTGTAGACATATGACAGAAATGAAGTCAAACTGGTTATTAATAAGTGTAATAATAGGTAATGGCTGGAAGTCAGTTGTAGTTATTGTGTTTCTGCTCATCTATTTTCCTTTTTTCTGTTTTTGTTGTTCCTCTGTCCTTCAGTGATTCTATTTCCTCTGTCCTTCAGTGATTCTATTTATTAACAGCAGGTGTTCATGACTAATGCTCAACATTCACTACATTCACTTAATTATCTCACTACAACACTACGTCAATGTTACTTTTACTCTTTGTTATGTAGAGGTTCCCCTAGGGACATTATACAGAATTACCATGCACATACACATGTGAAACTAAATTCATTCACATACTATACTGAAATGCTCACACACACACAAGTGAAAAGCTCACACACAAGTGAAACACGCTCACAGTAGTGGTGGCAGTAGTATACCTCAAGATGTATAATTAGAAGTTGTTGAAAGAAAGCATAATAGATAAAACTTTATTCATAATATTATTCATAATAGCATAAACTTTATTCAAAACTATTCGTTTAGATTTGTATACCAAATTTAACAATTTAGACTAATCTACTTACATTTATAACTATCATTATATAATAACAGGGTGTGGCGATTTGCCAGGGGGGGTGGGTAGGATTTCCCCCTCTCTGCGTAATTATTATCCCCCGGTGGGGATAAATTTTTCCCCCCTCAAAGTGATCAGTGCTATTACACTAGTGGTGAGACGGATCAGAAAACTTATCACGGATCCGTGGTTTGATTAAAGTCAATTTTATTTTTAAATGCGCTACTTTGGCTGGCTCTGATATAAGCTGTGTTCCAATGTGAAGGCTGCATCCTCCGAAGGCCGTATTTGAAGGACGCTTGGCCATATTTGAAGGCCAATTGAGTCACTGCGGCACGACGAAGGACGTCCACGTCGTGGTGGGATGAAGGCTGTCTCAATTC